>PYAF01003910.1:574060-624559 GCA_007407185.1 Glycine tomentella | reverse complement strand
GGAAAAATATTTTTTAAATTAAAAAGAAACTTACTTACGGATTGGGCCAATCCGTACGGGCCATACGGATTACCCAATCCGTACGGGCCATACCCAATCCGTACGGGCCATACGGATTACCCAATCCGTACGGGCCATACGGATTACCCAATCCGTACGGGCCATACGGATTGGACAGTCCGTATAACTCAAAAAAAAAATTACGGATTGGCGAATCCGTAAGAATCTTACGGATTTACGAATCCGTACGTATGAAGCGTAATAAAAATAAGGGTATTTTTGGAAATGCACTGTTCTGGACGGGTGTATAAGCTTTTTTCTGGGTGTATAAAGTTTTTCCCCCGTTTGAACGTTCCAATTACGAGAGATCAATTGCCAAAATCTGTGCGATATACTTATTTTCACAAAATAATTGTTCATTCCGTCAAAAAAAAAAACCCAACTCTTATTTTTAAATTTGATGACACCTACTATGTATATTTGATCAAGGGTATTTTGGAATGGTTGTTTATCCATATTCCATATCTTCAAAGACAACGGCTTTCCACTGAATTCCACCCTATTTATTGCCGGGTCTTTAGCACAGTTTCTCGTCAACAAGCTATTAGCTATAGCATCTCTTTCCAATAATTTGTGTCCCCCAAGTTCCAGACTGATATTTGGTTTGACCCTTATTATAAAAGGTATTTTCTGTGAGTTTTTCTTTTAATTCTGCACAGTTATAGTATCTTCTCGTATCAAGGTTAGTTTACTAATGGACTGAGCCACACACATTATCTAATAATTTGTGGACCCGGACTATCGACCCTAATGAACTAAGCTAAGCAAACCAACATTCACATTCAACCCGTGTTCAATATTTGATTTGATAAAGGAGATCAAGGTAATTTACTAGAATATGCTGCTGTTGATTTTTCCCTGCAAACAAGCTAAAATGAAGCATGCTATTTGAATTGGCAACAATGCATGTGCTCTGCAAACTGGCTTGTTACTATTTGCCACCTTAGCATTCAGCAATAAGCCAATAAGGAAGGGAATGGGGCGTTAATGATTGCGGTGTTCCCATGCTTGAGGAAGTGGAACCAAAGTGTAGCGTAAAATTCAGCTTAGCTAGCTACCACCACCAGTTAATGGGAGATTTCAGTCGTTATCATTTACCAACAACTTAGCAGTGTACTTTTGATAATCTTATGAAATGTAAATATTTTATAAAAGTACACATTCCACCAATCCGGCAATTTATAACCATCTTTTAAATTAAAATTAAAAACCAAAGTTATAGATATTGATGGTTTTTGGATACCGTGTGTTGTGACGCTAAACCATTTCCTTTTTACTTGTTTTTAATGTTAAACCAAGGACCATATGAAATTGGCTTGTCCTTATACAAATATATCATGTGGTCCCCGGTATACGTAGAATTTGTTTCCCTTAAGCCTAATTTGTTTAACGGAGACATTTGTGTACAAAGTCGTTAGTAGGGTTCATTTTCTTTTAGCTTCTTTATTAGTAGGGATTTTGTTTTTTGATTGGTAAGAATTGAATACAAGAAGATTTATAACACTCATATTTTGTACAACCAACTGAATTAGACCTTTTAATTAGTAGAGATTAAACATCACTTACAAAAAAATATTTTTAGTAATGGAAACTCTTAAGACACCACTCCAATGGTGAGGCCTATCCTAAATTCTAGAATTGTCTAATACCCCAAAAAAACTCAGATATTAGAATATTTAGTAAATCGTATTTGTTTATAATAATAATAAAATTCACAAAAAAGCTCTACGACAATTTTTTTGCAATGCATAGTACATGCAAAGAATTGTCCAGATTTATACTAAAGACAGGTCCATGTGTGATGTGTATAACACATGTATACGTACAGGCGTACAGCTGTCGCATGCAAGAATTTATCTAGAACTATAATTGCTTCTTTCTTCTCCTATTAGATTGCTTAAATTACATCATGATTTGTACTCATTTGTTTCTTTATTAGCTCATCAATGTCTTTATTAGCTCATCAATGAGTAATTGATCTCCGGTATTCTTCGTGAAATGTTGTCACTTTACAATGATTGAGAAGGGGGAAAAAATATTCATTAGTCTGCGCAGATTAGCATAATAATATTTCCAATAAAAAAAAACGTGACTGAAGTTCGGTGCTTCTTGAAATGAAAATTCATCAATTATTAAATTATATAGCAGGTGGCTTCTATGTTTTACAATTTATCTTGTTTTGTATAACATCAATTACTCAATAATGTTGGAGTTCTTACTATGTCGGACTTATTGACTGGGAAGAAATGTGTCAGTAATATATTCTTTAATACAAAATACAAAATCATAAAAAAAAGGACTCACTAATAATAAGAAGTCACAAAAATATATAATTTTCAATAAATTTCACCTAATAATAAAGTGTATGTTTTTTAAAAATATATTGGAGTGTATCGTTAGTTTGTCTCAAATTGACAATTTTCCTCTCCTTTCTCAACATTTTTCTCCTTTAATTCGATTAAATACAACTCCAAGGATGATGATTCCAAGGGGTGTATTGTAAAATTCATGAGTACAATATTCTCATTTAATATTTTCATCTTTATGCTGCCTTCGTCCTTGACAAGACACAGCTCAGCTTTACTTTGTTGCTGGAATATTAAGGTAGAACGTTTTATTCGAAGTTCTTATAAGAACTCCAAAATTAATTTTGCTGCTGTTGTCTTTGCACCTAAATAATGAACCGTTTTTTTTTCTCTTAAAAAAAAGCTCGCAATACACGTGATATTGATGGCGTACTAAATTCGATCTCACTTCTGGGAACTTGCAAGGAAAATAATCAACTTCAGCATCCATTACAAAAAGCAAAAAATAATTATTTCATACTTATCTATCCCAATCAAGATCAGCATCATATATTTATGAAAGATAACGTAGGAATCAAGTTTACAAAATAAAAAGTGCTATACTTGACGAAGCCTGGTGCAAAACACATATCACATCTGACATCACTAAATAAGGAGCATCAATTTTAGGTTCTAAAGACAGAGACATATGTAATACAATTTTAAAAATAAAAGAGGGGGGAGAAAAAAGGTAAAGTCTGAAGGATCAAATGACTAGCTCATTCTTGAACCCAAAGCTTACATTACCCACCTCTGCCATCCTTGTCTTTTAAGCAAAAACTAATACCAAATGCAAATACTATCCCCACTGACCAAATCTTCTTTCTCATCATTCATGAATTTTGCTTCTTCATTCAGTTTTTCACCCAGGAAGTTCTCTCCTCAGTAGTCTCTAAGTTCGATCTATACTGAACGGTACGTTCAAGTCAAATGGGTTCATTCCAGACACCAATTGGAATGAGAAGTTCAACATTGCTAGAGACTTCATGTGGATTCCTGTTACAGGAACTGCAGGCAAGAGGATTATTTATTTCATACTTTATGTATGTCTTTTGATAACATTTCATTTTTTCTTATCTTCATTCCTCAATGAATTTAGATAATATGGGATGAAGTTGGAGAAGATAAGTTTGAAAGGGAGAAAGTTCTGTTAGATTTGGAGCAAGAGTGCCTTGAGGTTTACAGAAGAAAAGTTGACAGAGCAAATATATCTAGAGCTCATCTGCATCAGGAATTGGCCGAGGCTGAGGCTGAATTTACCCACCTTCTTTTGTCCCTTGGTGAACGATCTCTACCTGGCCGGGTACTTATTCCTTTTAGTCATCTCCAGTCAGTAGTTAATCGATAAGAATTAAGAACAATGATAAGCAAATAAAATCCTATTTCATATATCAAATGTAAACATGTGCTAACTATTAGTGCCAATTATAAATAATTGATTGGATAACATTTATGCTTTCAATTACATTTAATTGTTCGAATTTGACACAATCTTCAACTGAGATAATTGTGAAAAAATATATTAGAAAATAGATCAGTTTGCTGAGCCAAGCTTTAGCAAGCAATACAACTTTGCAACAGAATCTTCTTAAATGTGACTTCAATGATAAAATTTATGCTTCAACATCATGAATCAGTGTAGACTCTAGACTGATGACACTACTAACTGAACAGCCAGAGAAAAGGGCAGGTTCACTAAAAGAGCAGCTAGATTCAATCACTCCAGCACTTCGGGAAATGCGTCTGAGGAAAGAAGAGAGGTTAAACCAATTCCGAACTGTGCAAGGTCAAATTCAAAAAATTTCTGCTGAAATTGCAGGTAACTCAGACAATGAACCCTCAACCATTGTTGTAAATGATAATGATCTTTCACTAAAAAGACTTGAGGAGTATCAGAATGAGTTGCAGAGACTTCACGATGAGAAGGTACCTAGAAGCCGTTTATGGTTTTTACCCCATCATTTAGGGGTTAGTATTCTTCAAACTTGTAACATTTTCATATTATTTCTTGTGATTTCATTTGTAGAATGAAAGACTCCAGCAAGTGGAGAAATACATAGACATAATACACAGCTTGTCCACGATCTTGGGAAAGGATTCTTCGGCAATCATCATGGAAGTTCATCCAAGCTTAAATGATTTGTGTGGAATAACAAAAAATATAAGCGACACCATCTTAGATAAACTCAATATCACAGTGGAGTCCCTTTTTGAAGAAAAGCAAAATAGGCTGGAAAAGGTAAAATAATATTGTTTTTTTGGTCTATATAAAAATTGTTAAATTTGAAAAGCTTGTCAGAACACACTTCCTCTACTTCCTAAGGGATCATCTCAGTTATTAAAGGAACTTAAAAACGTCCTTTAGCTCTAATAATTATAACAGTGGCATAAAAAAAAGACATCTGGGGTATAAAATTTTAAAAATTTCATTATAAAACTTCTGATATATCATGGGAGTACTAACCTGTTGGAGGCTATTGAAAAATAAATGCATCAGGAAGCTTCAACTTCAAGTATTGAGTATTTTTCTCATCACTTGTATGCTTTCCATTTTATAAATGTGTCATTCTTGATATATTTTGCAGGTTCACCATTTAGGCAAAACACTGTCTAATCTATGGAATCTTATGGACACACCATACAGTGAGCGACAATCTTTTTCCCATGTAATCAATTTGTTGTCACTCTCATCTGCAGAAGTAACAGATCCGGGAAGTCTAACTCTGGAAATAGTCCAGCAGGTAGATATTTAACTTTAATGATCCACAAAATATCAGAAACTCAAATATTTAAAAAATCCACAACTTTTTACAAGACTGAAGCTGAAGTAAAGAGACTGGATCAACTAAAAGCAAGCAAGATGAAAGAGCTATTCCAGAAGAAACGAGAGGAACTGGAGTTGATATGCAAGAAATCACATGTGGAGATTCCTTCAAGGGAAGAGATGAACAATATAATTAACCTCATAAACTCAGGTGAATCTAACTAATGTGTGCATATTCAATTTCAAAAAAATGTACATGTTTATTTACTTTAAAAAACCAACCTAGAAATTGACTTACATCTACAACAGGGGAGATTGATCATTCTGATCTCCTCCTGAGCATGGATGAACAGATATCAAGAGCAAAAGAAGAGGCTTCTAGCAGGAAGGCTATCATGGAGAAAGTGGAGAAGTGGATGTTAGCATGTGATGAGGAGCGATGGCTAGAAGAATATAGCAGGGTTAGAATTTTCATTTGAATTCATCTTCATAAATAGGTTTAAAGGGATATTGTTTCTATTGTATTGTATGTTTCACAATTCAAGTGTGCTATATCAGGATGAGAATCGATACTCAGTCAGTAGAGGAGCTCACAAAAACTTGAGACGTGCTGAACGTGCCCGTATAATGGTCAGCAGAATGCCAGGTACACACATACATATATGATGAAAACAGATAATTTGGACCAATTGCAGCAAACACACATGTGCTTACAAACAATGGTTGCTATTTCCAGCTCTGGTAGATTTGCTAATAAAAATGACTAGGAGTTGGGAAGAAGAAAGAAATAAAGTTTTCTTGTATGATCAGGTAATTCATCTTACACTCTACAAAACTTGAATCCAGTATAACTGATATAGTAGAAAGTACATGCCTATAAAGTGTACAAGTTATCAAGAGAGTCCAAATAATTCTTAAAAGGGAATAAGTGAAATTTCAAAAAGTGGTGTAGCCAAAGTTAAATCGCTCAACCACTACGCAATAAACATTTTGGTATAATATGCATAGAAGCAATAATGAAACTCTAGTTTCCTTTATTATAAAACATGCCACATTGCAAACTCAATTAATCAAGTAATGTCATAAACCATCCATAGATAATTTTTCAAGAAATACAGTAACACAGTTACAAACCTACACCTCAGCACCTCATAAGATAATAAAAATATTAAGAATTCCAGAGGCAAATCATGTTATACACTTCTAGACTTCTACCACTGTTTAAATGGTTTCAGAATTTTTACAGTGTCACAATTTCTTTTCTCATGAGTCATGACCCATTTCTTAATTCATCTTTAATAGTATGGCACTGTGGTTTCTTAAGTTATTAACAGCAAGCAAAAATGATATCTACGTAGGTACCTCTAATGGCCATATTGGAAGAATATAACATCCTAAGGCGAGAAAAGGAGGAGGATACAAAAAGACAGCAGGTGAGTATTTCGTAGTACAATTACAGACAGCTTCATACATCAGTTTGAAGCAAACATTAAATTCTTGTTCACATTCCGTTGTTTGTGAAAAGATTCTTGCTATTTGAATTGCTATACTCTAATAACCTTATTCTTAACTCCTTTCTTATGTTTGGTTTTCAGCCGTGGGAAAAAAAGAGGATTCAAAGCCAAGTAGTTGAGCGAGATAATACTTATGCGTCAAGACCCGGCACCAGCAGCCGGCGTCTTCCAAGTAGAAGCTTGAATGGAGCTCTAGACAGTTCTGCTGTCCTGAACAGAAGGCTTTCTATGGGAATACAACAGCTGGGATCCAACAGCATAAATTCGGGAAATCACGGCATGTCCTTCATTAAGGATGGAAGGAATGTCCTAAGAAAAAAGATTTATGGCGAACCCACCTTCACTTCTCCTACAAGAGTCGGGGCATCTTCAGCGGTGTCAACACATTCTATACTATTTTCCCCTTAAATATTTTTATCAGGAACAGATTTTGACTGAAACTGTTTCAGAAAGCTTGCTTTCCAAGATTTTCAAGAAAACTATTGTGCAATTGCAAAAGAATAAGCATGGATATTTTTATGTACTTATGTTCCAAATCATAAGTTGCCCAAATGGACGAGCTCATACTTGATGTCAACTGCAACCAGATTAAGTTCTTGATTCATTGTTTTAATTGCAATTTTGCATCATGTATCCCTGTTTCAGTGCCAGGATTACATGATGCATTTCTTGATCTACATGTAATATAATCACAAACCTAATCTCACAAATTTGAATGATTATAGCTGTGTTTGTATTCAACTTGCAGCACATTTGACACAAATTCACCGTGAGACAAAGATTCCCCGTTCAATGTGTATTGGAAAGTAGAATTGGACCAAAACAAACAGTAACAAACACCGTATAATCTTTGCCAACTTCAAATGAACAAACCATAGCAAAGTTACTATATCGGGGAGATTTACACTAATAGATCATGAGTAAACATATAAGTGAATTAGACACTACACTTTAATCCAAAACCTTAAGGCTCAGGTTATGGGTCTCCCCCTCAAGTGCCAAGACAACGGATCTCCATGTCCATGGATTCACAAACACCTTCTTACTTGTCCGAGCCGGTCATCAAGTCGAACCGTCGGCTCTGATACCAATTGTTGGGAAATCGAGGGGGTAAATATCGGGAAAATTTACATCTGAGATCATGAGTAACCATATAAGTAAATTAGACATCACACTTTAACCCAAAACCTTAAGGCTCAGGTTTATGGGTCTTCTCTTCACTTATATGGTGCTCAACTTTTTCATTTATATCCGATGTAGGACTTTGCCTCACACTTGTACTCAACAATATCAATAACCAAAGGATAAAAATAAATATATAGAGTACCCGGGGAATATGACCATAATAGAATATGCTAATAACTAATTAGAATCCAATTCTTTTGCTAATGCATTGTTAGATGTTATCTCAGATTCAGATCACATAAAATCTCAAATGCAGTGTATAAACAAACAAAACCTAAGACTCATCTACAGGTACCGGCGATTGGGCTTGGTCTGGATTTTCAGGGGATTCAGCTTGAGCTTGAGCTGGATTTTCAGGTGGTTGGCCTGGGGCTTGGGCTGTGTTTTCAGGTTCTGGTTTCCGGAAGAATTGATCGATGGGGCGAGTACCACGGGGAGCAGGATCCAATTTGGGCCGACCCGCAGGCTGAGCGGGCTTGGCGGCCTGAGACGGCGGCGGAAGCTCATCGAGGAGAAAATCCCTGGTTGGCTGGTGCCTCTTCACCGCCACTCTTATGTGTTCGAGATTCACGGTCTTCCGTTTCTTCTCAATTGCAGCCTGCGCCGATTTTTCAGCCAGGAATTGGAGGAATAATTCGGTGGAGCGCGACACCAGGAACAACGCTTCTGAGCTCACTCTCTTCACGTCTTTGTCCAGCGTCATAATCTTCTTCACCCGACCCTTCGGGAATTCCACTTGTATCGATACTCCGTTTTCTTCTTCGTCAGCCATAACCATTACAGATGTTCTTTTTCTGAGATTCCAATTTTATGATTAGGTAAGGTTTTCAAATTGGCGGGAACAAGAAAAAGACCAGGGGCATTATAGACATATTAAGCCAACCCTTCCCGCCACTCATTAATTAAATAAAAGATAAATAATCAAATTTATGATGAAAGTGTCAACTCTTATAAATTCGTCTCAAAAAATATAATTTAGATTTAAATTATAAAAAATATGATAAATTAATCTTATAAATAATTTAAATTTTATAATTTAATATTAAATTGATTTCAAAAAATATAATTTATTATTAAATTAATTCCTAAACTAAGACATTTGTCTCACAATTTAACAAGACATATTTATGGTATTTTTTTCGTATTCATAGATTAATTTTAAATTTTTGATATCAGATCAGCATCACATTTTCATTCACCTAAAATAAAAAGTGAAGTGGGCCGTATTAGGCTTTTTAAAATTTCAGCCCAGGCCCAAGAGGTCAAGTCCTTCTCGTGTTTTGTTTAGTTTAGTGGAGCGGTTTGCCTCTGCGGGAGGTGCAGTTGCTGCAGAGTGAGGCGTTCGTTTAACGTTTGGCGATCACAGAAGAGAAGGGAATGGAGTTTTCTCAGGATGATTTTGATCGGTTACTGTTATTCGAACACACGCGGAAGACCGCTGAAGCAAACTACGCAGAGAATCCTCAAGACGCTGATGTACGTATCGTTCTTCATTATACCCTAATTAACCTTTCTTCATTCTATGAATTACTTTGCTCACACCGCGCGTGTTCTGTTTCCGAATTTGTGAGTTTTCTGTTGGAAGTTATGTATGCAATGTATAATTCTTGCCAATATTGTTTTTCTGTTATCAGTCTTTGTCACATTACAACATTGAAAATTGGAAGGACAAAACTTAGATACAACACAATTATCATCGAATTGGAGTTTTATCGAGTATTGCGCATAACAAAAGGTTTGCGTTACAGGATTATGCGGATTACCGAGGTGAAACTCTAATTCTTGTTGGAAAACAACACAACCAGTATCTAAGAGACTGTATCTAAGTTTTCTCTAAATTGGAAACGCGGTTTATTGGAGTTATGTGTTTTTGTAACCTTGTAGTTTAGAAAATGGCTTAGGTTCGTTTTCCTTGCCGAAGTTGGTAAACATAAGTATGTTTGAATGTGTATATGTATATATATCCATGCAGAATCTGACCAAGTGGGGGGGAGCTTTGATCGAGTTGTCATCATTCCAAGCTCCTAGGGATGCCAAGGCGATGATTGATGGTATATCACGTGTTAAACTTGAGCAAAATTTAAAAAGTGAATTTCTGTTTTCAAGAAGGTAAGGGCAAGTTACTGTGTGTGATTGATTGTTTTGGGTTTTGGTGGGAACAAACCAACTAAACAGATGCCCTTTCGAAGCTGGAGGAGTCTTTGCTGATCAATCCAACTAAGCATGACACTCTTTGGTGCTTGGGAAATGCAAACACATCTTATGCTTTTCTAATCCCTGATATCACTGAGGCAAAGGTTTATTTTGACAAGGCACTTGAGTATTTCCAGAAAGCTGCAGAGGAGGTAATGTGTTTGCTCTGTTCATTCCTCTTCATGTATTATTACAACTGTGCTTATAAATCTACACGTTACTTAGTGGTGGATTCTGAAATTGTAGGATCCCGAGAATGACCTCTATAGAAAGTCCTTGCAAGTTGCCATGAAGGTAATGGAATTGCCATGACCATTGTATCAATATTATTTGTGCACTGATTTTATTCTAATGTTCAAAATTTTGCTGAAAAACGATCAAACCGGCTAACACTGCCTTGTCGACTCTGGTTTTAGCTGAAAAATGTTAGTGTTTTCATGGTTGATGGGAACACAACTTGCTGAGATATGTTAGTATAAACTTGTTCACTATCCGTGTCAGTGTTTCTACTGTTCACTACAGGGTCTATCTATGAGGTTTTAATGTTCTATATTGACTGATTTATATGCTGTTTAAGATTCAGTAAGTATTATTGATGACTAAAACAAGATAAATTATTTGGCATTTTGCTCTATAAATCTCAACGCCTGCTATACCATATATATCAGGTTTTTTACAGTTAATGTGTTAAACAAATATTTAATATTTTTAAATTCATTAATAGTTTTTACAATTAAATTTAGGGTAACCATTTTAAAATGGGGATATCTTAGGTGTGCAATGTGATAATGTTTTCATCATTCCTTGGGGATAATTAGACTTCTAAACTTAATCTCTATTTTCAAAGGCTAATTTTCAAAATATATAAAAAAATCTGATTATTTTCCTAAAAGAAAATTTGATTTCAACTCCATTTATTTTTAACAAATTTTTAATTACTTATTGTCATGATGCCCTCCAAGTACATAAAGACTTGTGTTTTCTTGTGGATGGTTGTGATTCCACATTTCACAACCTTTATGCACATGCTTGGTAAATAAGTCTTACTAGTAAAGCAACTTTAGTATTCTTTGATTTCTTTCCATATGCATTCAGGGCAACTGCTTTCCAGATTCGTTATTTTTTATGGTAACCTTATATATATATAAGTATAACTTGTTCACCATTGTATCCTTTCCACTTTGATGAGTTGCTGTTAACCATGTTTCATAGGCCCCAGAACTACACATTGAGATCCATAAAAATGGACTTGGTCTGATGAGTAATGTGGGATCCTCTGCTACTTCAAAAGAAAAGGTTGTATTTATTGAAATTTCATTGCATTTTGTCACATTCTTACAAATACTAATTGATGACTATAAATCAACTTCAACCTGCTATTTCAAGTTAACGGAAGTGGCTACTTGTTCTTGATTATTTTAAAATGCCCAAAGCAGCATGAAGTTCTTCTTCTGTGGATATAGCCTTGTTTAGGGCCATTATGCCTCAAATTTTGTGGGTACAATTGTACAAAGCTTCTCGTGTTAGCATGTCATTAGAAATTGCATCTTCAACAAATTTTTCGTGGTTAGTGTGGAACTATGAAGTAATGGAAACACACACCACCATGTATATTAAAAGAGTCTTGCCTTTTCATTTGGAATACCATTTGGCACGTTTTTTGAGTTGTGTTGGAGTTAATTCATGTTCGTGTCTTGGGATTTTGCTAATATTTTAACTTGGGATACACTACCTTGCCTATGACATTTCTATCTGTAAAGCTTGTTTGCATTTTTTTGTGTTAATTGTAGATATATTTGATTTTGTCTAAATAAATAATTAGATTGATGTCAGTTTAAATAGATTTAGTAATTTATTTCCATTTGCTTTTCTGCTTGTTTTCCATATATTGTTTGATGGCTGCAGGTGTCTATCAAAGTACTGCCACACTATTGTGTTCCATGTATTTTGTCCTCTATTCTAGCTTGCCATATTTTTGGACGTTGAAAAATGATGAAAGTAGCCTTATGGGATTAAATTGTTTGAAATGTTTACTGGAGATTATTTTGTATGAGATTATATGTATTCAATAATCTATAATGAAGAATATTATTTTTTATAATTGATGCATGTCTACTTTAGTCTATAGAATAATTTGTCATTGTTTGGCTCATTTCAGGAATCTAAAAAGCAGAAGAGCAGTGACTTTAAGTATGACATATTTGGATGGATTATTCTTGCAGTGGGTATAGTAGCATGGGTGGGAATGGCCAAATCTAACATTCCCCCGCCACCTCCAAGATAAACATATTATTCATGAATCATTACCAAAGTAACTGGTGATCAGTTATTCACTTTAGGTTGGAAGTTGTGAACTAGGTATTGCATTTGTGGTTTTTACATTTACATACGTCGTCCACTAGTTGTAGCCTTGCTGGTTTTTTAGAATTTACTTCTTTTTTTTTTTTTTTGTTAACCTCCTCTTGTTATGAGCCAAGCTTAAAATTGGACGAAGGATATGAATTAGTAAGGTCATGTTTTGATAAACTTTTTCATAAGTGTTTAACAAGAAGAAAATAAGAAGAAAAAATTATTAGTTAAAATTATTTTATATTCTGTCAGAAAAATAGCTTATATATAATTAAAAAAATTAACGAAGCTAATATGAGATAGTTTTTACAAATTAGATTATGCATGAATGGTATAACCAAGAAAGTGAGGAGAGCAAGAACCTCAATCTTCAATCTCTCAAATTTTCAAGCAAATTTCATTTAATAATGTTAGAAAAATGTCTAGATAATCATATAGATACTGTTCAATCCGTGAATTCAGTTTGTATAACCTTTTTAGTCAAAAGAGAGAAGATGATTCAATCAGACAGCATAAGCAATCCCAATTAGATTAACACCTCAAATGTTATCCAACAAAACAACGGGCCAAGAATATATTAATAAAAAAGGATTAGGAAAACAAAAACATACATGGGGGCATAAACCTGACCTATGAGAGATCATACTATCCAAATTTATAATTTGGTAAGCCATATTTGTTTCCTATTAAAACCAAAAGCTATACAAGGCGGAAAAGAGCTCAACCTTCTAATTCAGTTGTAGAACACGCCTGAGAGGCAAGCATGTCTCCAACGGTGTTGACTTTCTCTGAAAATGTGCCCTACCACAAAATGCATGCCCTTGCTTAAGTTTATATAGTTACTCCGCCTATTCCTCAAGTATCAAGGCACAAGGTCCATGTTTTTTAGTATAAATTGATCTAAGCAAAACTATAAGTATTTAATATTTGAATATGATATCATTGATTAAGTTAAAATAATCAGAATCTGATTCCGTGACTTTCTCTTCTTTTGAGGCATAGATTAATATGGTCTAAATTTTGTCACTTATTTTTAAAAGTATTCTTCATTTAATTATTAATCTAGTATGTATATTTTTTATACTTTGAAACTATATATAAAAAAAAAATACTACTATGCGTGTAGGTTAACTAGTAGAGTCATTTTAGTTTATCTATTGGTCTTGAATATGGTTTAGATTGTTAGAACTTTTCTTACAATTCTTAAATTGTTAGTTTTTTTTTGCAAAAAAAGATTATTTTTTTTGTACACATCACCAGTAACTTTCATTGGAAGCAATGTTGCTTGAGTCATGTAATAGTTAATCTACAATCTTAATAATATTTGTATGGTTTAAAAGCATAAAAAATGTAAAATTAAAGAGTAAATTACATTCGCACTCCTTATGTTTTGCTCAAATTTCATCTAATACTCTTCCCTTTTTGCATCTATCAAATTTTTCTTAATTGTTTAGTTCATATTACACCTAGACCCCTTCTTCCTAAACACCGTTTAATAATCCAACAAAAATTAGACACATGCTTATCACATGACTTTTAATGAAATTTTGTATCTAAAATACATTCATTTTCTTCCTCTCAACCTAAAAATATTTTAAGACTATTGTTTCTTTTTTTTTCTGTAATTGGACGTAAATCCAACTTTTTGTTGGATGTAAAACCACTTTGTTGGTACGTAGTGTTAACACTCTTCCTCATTTTCAACACATTATGACCAGTCTTAAGGGGGTTGTTCACACAGTCATGTATTTCAGTTCATTTATTGTGTTTCTGTTGTCCCAAACATCAACACTATTTTAATCAACAATAATAAACAAACTATTTTAAAAATCATAAGTGATCCCAAACTGATCCCCCATTAAACTCCATTCAGAAATAGACAACAATAAACAATCAAAATTAAATAAATAATCTTAAAAAGTAACCTATATACAAGGTCCAGTGGTCACTTACAAGCATAACTTTAGTGTGAACAGAAATTGTGGAATAGGAAGAGAAACAAAGCGCTCGTGAACGTCGAAGAGGAAGACAAATGGAGGCGCTTGTGAACGTTGCGAACTGGAAGATGAACAGTGGAGAATTTGTGAACGGGAAGAGGAACAATGGAGAATTCGCAAACTTTAACAGGAACAGTGAAAAACTTGTAAATGGTGAAGAGGAATGGAACGTGAACGTTATGAGAGAAAGAGGAAGTCACACCCACTGGACGCTGAAGAAGAACTCGTCAACAAGAGGAAGATGAATAGTAATCGCGAATAGTGAAGAGAAATAAAACGTGAATTCTAAATTCTGAAACTAAGTAGAAGGGGATAATTTGAGTTTTACAATTAAAGTGTAAGAGCAATTTTGTTTGCTCGTATATTTCAATTGAGGTTAGTTAACTGTGTTAATATAAAGGTAAAAGTAATGTGCAAAAAGGGAAGAGTATTGGGTGAAATTTGAGCAAAATACAGAGGATGCGAGTGTAATCTACTCAAAACTAAATTATTAATTAAGTTATAAAATATTTTTTAAAGTAATGGTAAAATCTAGACCATCAAATTAATCTAATAGTCTAAAATGAGACTTCCCCTCCACAAAGTCACTTAATGTAGACTCAAAACAAATTTATGTTAGTTGATTTACTGGTTTACAGTAAAAATGAGTATGTTCCAATACTTGGGTTACATTAATTTATACAAATTGTAATTTAACCATTGTCAAAATGAATATCAGATTCGCATTTATACTATAACCCTTATCAAATCATATATCAGAATGCGTACTCATAAATCCAAAAGAGCTTGACCTAGAACAACTTGCCCAATCCATTGATTTGGCTCAACTTAGTTAAACACATTTAACAAAGTGTTTTCCAACCCTAACTTAATTTAATTAATTAGCTCAAATTTATTTTTGGTTAAACTTAACCCAACTCAATCCATAATTACCTCTAGAAAAATTTATCTTCCTGGTTGTACTGGGAGAAACTTGTCAATTCCTTCAAGGTTTCCACTTCGAGAACCACATAGATAAAATCTTAAATAACAATATAAAACTATACGTGATACGTCTCAAGCTTTTGATTCGTAATCAAAATTCAAATGGGTTCATGGTTCGTATTTTTGGTCTACATTAACAACAAACAATACATATATTCATGGTTGCAAGGTCCACCACTCTCGTTTAATGGTAAGAATAATTTGGGGTGTCAAATGTGCATTGGTCACCTTGCCATTACTCATCAAGGAAAGTAATTCGATTGGGTCATACGGTCACTAACATACACATTTTAATTGGAGTACGTACGTGTCTAACGTATGCCCTTATGATATGTAAAGTTAAAATGTCAAAAGTTGGCCTAAAGAAGAATCCAGTTTAATTTTTCTTCTAAGAGTTTCTTCCGAATAGTTAGTGACTAAGCAATATTTCCTTTTTCCTCTTCGGACTACAGCAAAGACAACTTGCTTTATTTGCTTTTGTACTTATTAATAATATATTTTTTCTGGTTGATTCCTAAGCATTTGGATTTGCGTTAATGGTCCTTCCTTGAGCCTGGGGTTTAATAATTAATAATCATAATCACCTCATGCATAGACCACTTGTTCGGTGCTTTCGTCCAAATAACACTTCACTGCACAAATAATGTATTGTTAGTGGGGCTTCTAATATTTTTTGTATCTATATATGCTATCTAAAAGAGAAAGGGATCTTCCATACAACGATAACAAGAATGACTAGATTTACAGGTGTGGGCGGAGCCACGCGTTCTTTTACACATTTATAAATGGAGAGGGGTCCATCAGGAAATTTAATTAAATGACTTTAATTGGTTGTATTGTTATTATTCTAGTTGAAAGAAGGTAAAAGTTATTTGCTTCATTTTTAAATTATTTGATTTTATTATTTTATATTTTAATTATTCAAATTTATGTCATCTGATAAGGTGTATTACACTCTAAAAAGACTTAATTCTAATAAATAAATACACAAGCTCAGTTATATATATATATATATATATATATATATATATTATGAGAAACGCTATAAGAAAACAAAACAAATAGGGAGCATCAGTGTAATTCTAAAAAAATTACTCTTAATCTAAGTTGATTTTCCAATATTTTAATTGACGTTATTTAACAAGTTACACCAAAAGTTTAAGACAAAAAAAGACATCCCCTTATTTATCATTTTTTTAAAATTATTGAAACTACTTACAATTATGGATTTATAGTCCTGCAAATGCTAACTAATGTAACATTGCCAAGGCACTAAAGGGAGAAAAAAAAATATTGGGATGTGTAAAATTATGTTGTCTAAGACTTTTTTAAGATTTCTTATAATTTATGTAATAAATATTTTCTCCCTTAAGTTCTTTAACCAATGATATAAAGATACCGATTAGCAATACCTTTATAGTTTTAATTGGCTTTAGTCAATTAAATAAATTACCATTTTGCACAACTAATAAAACATTATTCGTTGATGAAATTAGTATAAATAAAATGCTTAAAAAATAGAAAATATACTTTTTTATATAAAAAAAAAAACAAGACCTCACAAACCATAAAAAACTAACCTTTGATAAACCTTAGTCTAAACAAGATTATTAGCTCCTCGCTAGAGCCATAAAAATACAAAGGTAAAAGAGAAAGAAAAAAAAACTAAAAGAGAAAATAGAGATCTTTAACCTAACCATACCAAGAGTTATCGAAGTGATAAAAGTCTTTCTTCAATGTTTTTAAACATTTTTTTTATTTCTTTACAATAATCACATTAAAGTTAAAACTTATAAGTTCATGCATATTACTCAAATCTTTCACTATTAGGCAAATTATGATGGTTCACTTTTTTTAATTAAAAAGTTTAAAAATGTTTAGTTACTGTTTTAGTCTTTGAATTTGAGGGCTATTTTTTTTTTGTTTTTTGAAATTTAAAAATATCCTGTTTAGTCTCTAAATTTTGATAAATTATATTTCTAATCTTTAACATAATAAATTGATACTTTGTGACGATTTTAACACTTTGTGACCATTTATTAACACTTTGTAATAGTTTTAAAATACAAATTTAAGTGGTCGAAAATAAAAAATAATTTATGACAATTAAAATTGCTACAAAATATCAATTTATTATGCAAGAGACTAAAAAGAGCAATTTGTCAAAATTTTGAACAACAAAAAAAAGACAGTTTTGAAATTTAGGGATTCAAAAAATCATACACTCAAAATTCAGAGACTAAAAAGTAATTAAGCCTTGTTTAAAATTAATTTTGATACCAAAGATCAATTTTTATTCTTATTTTAAAAGTTGTTGAAACCAGTTTGGTAAGAAAAGGGACTAGTTTTGAAAATTTAATCATAATACTTATTCATTTTAAATTTACATTTTAGACGGGCACAAAGTGATAAAATCGACATAAAGTGTCAATTTATTATGTTAGAGATTGAAAAATAATTTATCAAAATTTAGGATCTAAAAATACATTTTTAATTTTAGGGACTAAAAAAAGTACACCCCTTAAATTCATGGACTAAAACAATAATTAAGTCGTGTAAAAACTGAGCCTAATACATAATAAAATAAATAAGATTGAAAGTTTCCTAACTAAAACTTAAATGTTCAATAAAAAAAATCAAAATTATGTTCGATAAGACATTTTAGTTAGTTTCTAATTTTTTTACTAGCTGAACATTTCATTTTATTGTCTCGATAAACAAACTTTTTTATTAGTTCTGAAAAACTTATTTGGTTATTTAGTAAATAACTTTATTAGTAGTTTCTGACTAGTTTTTAACGCTACTTGAACTAATTTTTTTTCTTTCAAAACACCCGTATGTAACTTTTAACTTTTTATATTTTTTCACTTTTATCCTTTATATATTTATTCATTTTTTATTATCTTTTTTAAATAAATCATAATTTTATTATATTTATATCATTTTAATTTCTCATCTACTTTGACAACTAAATTTACTAAACACTTCTAATTTAATAAACTTATTTAATTAGAAGCTAATTTTATAATTTTCAATTAACTTTTTAATTAGTTTTATCGAACATATTCTAAAGTTTAAAAGTAAAATAAAATATACTAAACTACTGTTTTAATGCTCCACTAATATTGCATATTTTACAACATGATATTTGCTTATTTGATTCCTACCTTTAATTAATTAAATTCATTTCATCCCAAGTTAATATTCTCTTTTCATACATATAAAATAAAAGAAAACAGTAATATGAAAAAAGATGAAAAAGTATGTAATTTTTTCTATAAATAATCTAAAATATCCTAAAATTATGTAATTTAAATTCTCAACCTCCTATGACAATTAAATCAATAAAAAAAAGTACATCAATTATATGCAGCAAACTCAATTCTAAAAGTAAAAAATGTAAAAATGCCCGATGCCTGTTTATTCACTAGTAACAATAAAATAAATAGGGGAATACGTTAAAATTCTTTATGAAAAATATATATCTACAAAAGCCTCAAAATAAAATAACAGTTTTATTCAAAATAAAATAAAATATACTATGAGCTGACTGCGGCACTGTCTGTCAATATGCTCCAAAAGCCTCCATAACTGAAGAATTAACAGTGTTATTCCCCCAGGCCGGGTCGCTAGGGCCACTAGCCTTGGAAAATTTATTGTATGGATATGGAACCAAGGATATTAATATGGAACAATGAACCTACCTGGCAAATTATCAATGACCATCTATGAACGATTTCATTTGAGATATTGACATATATAGGAGACCACTACCTGATAACTAGCTAATAAGTGTTATTCACATTAAAAAATGATCATTGTTTTTTTTTTTTGCTGACGAATTAAAAATGTTCGACGAGAGAAAAGTTGCTCAATTCCAGGATAAAGACATACGCCATTGGTTTAACAAAAAAAAACTCTTGACATATTATAACCAATAACTTAATTTTCACTAATAAACAGGACTTTGAATTCAAGCTAGGCAAGTTTATAGGAAGTTGAACAAATTTTAATCAGCACATATATAAAAAAAAAAACTTAGTCTTCACCACCTATTATAAGCTTAAAAAGAATTACTAGTTTTAATTAACTTGATATGAAAATCTTTATAATCATGTATCCCGAGGTTCAATTATCATCCCCATTCGTTTAAACAATTTTTTTTTAATTATATATAAAATTATGAGTAAGCTTGCATAGTGTGTATTTTTTACTGTCCCTGTTTTTCAATATAAAAAAAATGTATATTATTTTACCTTAAGATGCATGAAATGCATATATAAAAATCAATTTTGAAACAGCAGCACACTGTTGTAATTAAACTTTGATAGTTACATCTTGACAAAGTGGACGACTAGATTTTTTTTCATTCCAAGCGTGATGAAGTTGATCGAGGATATGCATGTATCTGCTGATTGCTCACACTGTATTATTAAAAGTGCCAGACACTGGTTAGATTCTGAGATAAATAGTTAATTTCTTAAGTTAAGCGTACGTGAATTCGTGGTTGTGTTTGTAATGCATTATTCAGAGTTGAAAATATGAATATATATATATATATATATATATATATATATTAGTTATACATTTGCAAGATTTCCAGTATATGCAATGTAAATAACGGCATGGCATATCATTGTAAAGCATGGTTTTTTTTATGAATTAAAGAAAAACATGCAATCGAAGTATATATGCCATACAGCTTGCGCTAAAAAAGAATATTCGGATATATCAAGGATAAAGTTGATTTTCCTATGGATACTATATATATATATATGGACACTGTTGATAAGCGTTAATTTTATTTCACCATGTCTCTCACTCCACGGTATTTTTTTTTTGTTATTGGTTTTTTAACAAACGAGTGGGCACACAGGTACAGGGTACAATTGTCTAGGTAAAGCTCACCTTGACTAAGATCATAATTAATAATGCCTATATTTGCACTTGACCGATGAAGTAGCTAAATGACACATACTCCATTATGTGTTATTGTGTTAGTGTTATACTATATAATTTATACATGCATGATATGATATTTATAAATAAATAAAGTGGCACAGGAATCCTACCCATGTTGTTTCTGGGTTCTGGTTCATATTACGCCTGGTATATGCTATAGGCAAGTAGAAACTTTATGCGATCAACCATGTCAGGGATTGATCGACCTCGAAGAAAAGTGTCACACTATCAATCATTCTTTTTATCAAATTGATCTTGTGCAGAATATCACACATATATACCAAATCTCGTGTAAAATTCGAATTAATATATATGTTAAAAAAGAGAGTAGATAATGCGACTTCGTACTAATTTTTGTGACATGAGAATCTCAGTATGAAAGCATTCAACATTTTATATTTGCTCATTCTCTGCCTCTAAAGCAACTAGCTAGCAGAGGCAGCAGAGAGACTGTATGACTTATGCTCATTGTCGACCATGTACCTATAGTCTTCAAAAATAATCAAATGATTAAATTACGACATTAATTCGTTCCTTACAAAGTGATTATTATTAATTAGATGTGATTAATGCGGTACAAAGTTAGCATTGACAACCGAATCATGTTCCACAATCAACACTAATTAGTAATTAACCCTTGAGCTTATCCGATTATGTGCTTGATTAACCCATTGTTAAATATCAAATTTCTGTATTTTAGGGATATATATATTCTTGTATAGTGATTAAGCAGAATAGGGGTATTTAATTATCTGCTTCGAACGAATGACTCATCTTATTCGTGAAAGTAACTTGCATCCATGTTAATTTAATTATTCATGATGGAAAAAGATTTGAAGAGGGACTCCTTTCAACTGGTAAATTACCTGTCTTGGTTCCCTATTCCTGATGTGTTTATCTGAATGAGAAATTTGTTACAAAAGTATTATTATAACCAACATATAGTACTAGTGTACTACAAATTTCAAAAGTTCTTACCATTAAAATATTTAACGTCATAATCCTTAGCCCTAAAGCCGTAGAGCGTGCAAGTGAAGTGCTTAACCATGGTTATCTAATTAACCAACCATAGATCCTTAACCTTAGCCACTTCCAAAAGTCTATATATACCATGCATTGATCCTCACATGTTGTAACCCATTACTATCATCTTCCCTCGTATACTTCCCCTCCTAAACTTTGTTTTGTTTTTCATGTACGCTTTTTGAATCATCTTGCTCCTAATCATGATTCCAACACTTGTTTGTCTTGGCACAACAATATTCCAAAGCACCCTCTCTTCTTACTCATGGTCTTTCATCTCTCTTTTTTTCTCCACGTCACTCGCCCTTCTTGCTGCCCTTCTTGCCATTTCCCTCAACTATTGGCTTGTCCCCGGAGGTTTTGCATGGAGGAAATATCACAGTCGTTACAAAGACCATGCAAAACTCTATGGCCCAATGGGCTGGCCCGTATTGGGAACTTTACCTGCGATGGGCCCTCTTGCCCATAGAAAACTTGCTGCCATGGCCACTTCACTAAAAGCAAAAAGGCTCATGACATTGAGTCTAGGAACGAATCCAGTTATTATTAGTAGTCACCCAGAAACCGCAAGAGAAATTCTTTGTGGGTCGGACTTCGTTGATCGACCCGTTAAAGAATCGGCTCAAATGCTCATGTTTGAGCGTGCCATTGGATTTGCTCCTCATGGGACTTATTGGCGCCACCTACGTAAAGTGGCAACCACCCACATGTTCTCTCCAAGGAGGATTTCTGACTTGGAGAGTCTCCGACAACATGTGGTTGGTGAAATGGTGATGAGAACATGGAAGGAGATGGGAGATAAAGGGGTGGTGGAGGTTCGAGACATATTGTATGAAGGGTCTTTGAGCCACATGTTGGAAGGTGTGTTTGGTATTAATAATTCTCTAGGCTCACAAACAAAGGAGGCATTGAGTGATATGGTTGCGGAAGGGTATGACTTGATTGCCAAGTTTAATTGGGCAGACTATTTTCCCTTCAGGTTTTTGGACTTTCACGGGATCAAGAGAAGGTGTCACAAATTGGCAACTAAGGTCAATAGTGTGGTGGGTAAAATTGTGGAAGAAAGAAAAAATTCAGGGAAGTGCGTTGGACAAAGTGATTTTCTTAGTGCCTTGTTATCGTTGCCGAAAGAGGAAAGGATAGGTGATTCAGATGTAGTGGCCATCTTATGGGTAAGTATACCATTTTGTTGTCAAATGCATGTATTATTAAGATTTGTGAGTATTAATATTCTAAATTTCACATTCATGTTCTAAATATATTCCGAATTACTGCATGTTTATAGTTTCAACCAATGTTTACGCAACAGACAAATAATGAAGATTTCTAATTTAAAAGACAGAAAAATAATAACACTTAATCATGTGTATCGCGTAAAAAGTGATTAGGAATATGGTGTTCTAGGACCATATAATATATTTTTTCTACTAAAAGAGTTTCATTGTGTATAAAAACTTATATATTATAGCATTACTTTCGATACGTTGTGCAGGAAATGATATTTCGGGGAACAGACACAATTGCTATACTTTTAGAATGGATCATGGCCATGATGGTTTTACACCAAGACGTACAAATGAAAGCTCGTCAAGAGATCGACTCATGCATCAACCAACACGGTTACATGCGAGACTCAGACATTTCAAGCCTCCCTTACCTCCAAGCCATAGTGAAGGAGGTTCTCCGATTGCACCCACCAGGCCCATTGCTTTCTTGGGCTCGTCTCGCAATCCATGATGTCCACGTGGACAAGGTCATCGTGCCAGCTGGCACAACTGCAATGGTTAACATGTGGGCTATATCACATGACTCATCTATTTGGGAGGACCCATGGGCCTTTAAGCCCGAAAGATTCATGAAAGAAGATGTGTCAATCATGGGATCGGACATGAGACTTGCACCATTCGGTGCAGGACGTAGGGTGTGCCCAGGAAAAACATTGGGCTTAGCCACAGTTCATTTATGGCTTGCACAACTTCTTCACCATTTCATATGGATTCCAGCGCAGCCCGTGGATCTTTCAGAATGCCTAAAGCTATCGCTTGAAATGAAAAAGCCTTTACGATGCCAAGTGATTCGCAGGTACAACACCATAAGCTCTTGAACTCAACAAGATAAATTAATGCACAATAAAGGATATCGTTGTCTATGTAACTGTTGTGATAAAAAAAAAAGTCTTTGATTTGGGTGGAAGTTATGTAATGTTGTAAAAATATATTAAGTATGTAGTATGCCTTGAGCTCAAGATAGTCCAAGAAATGGGCTAATGAATGGATTGATACTATCTATCTCTAAAAGTACTCCATGTACATAATTGGATCTAATAAAATCGCGTGGTTTATGTCTTATTGCCCCCTCCTCTCATATTTTGTTAAAGTTTGAATTGTGTTTCATAAACAAACTAAACTCATTTAATATTAAATAAAATCAATATAAAATACTTAATTGTGAATGAAAAAAATGAATAAATTAAGGTAAAATATATTTTTTAACCCTTTGTTTCTTTTAGATATGCTATTATAGTTTCACCAATTTTTTAGTTGAAACATTTTGTTTTTCCAAAAATCCATGATTTTAGTTTTTTGATCAATTTTAAATGTTGATTATGTTATTTTATAATAATTTAATCTTATCAATAATTAAATAATTAAAAAATATTTTTCACACATGACTAATATGTTGATCAACGTTAACATACTACATATTCAATGTTAAACACTTGTCATAGAAACTGAAATTACGAATTTTTAAAAGTGAAAAATAAAATATCTCAATTAAAAATGGAAGACCAAAATTACAAATTTGAGAAAATAGGAGAATGAAAATTGCATCTTAGCCAATAATTTAATTGGCACAACTAGAGTTCAATGAATCAAAATTGCATAGTTACAATACTTAGGGGCTAAAAATGCATTGCTATTATTATTTTTTTATATGTGATTATCTTTTTAAAGATTACTTAAACTAATTTGTAAACTTTTTTCATTTTTTTCCTGTAATTATATATTTTCTTAATGTAAATAATAAATACTAATTTGAATACTTAACTCTAATTAACTTGAGTTAATTAGAAGTAGTTTGATTTGAGTTAATCATCTATAAATACATTTATTTAAATCAAACCAATATGATAAAATCAAAGGAATTTACTCGGTTAGTTGAACAATATCCACGAGTGTTATAAATATTTTGGTATAATTTTTGAAAAAATGGATAAATTAATAAAGTATGATGCGGGGAAAAATTAGTTTCTAAAATATTAATAATATAAATTTAGTCATTGAATATGCAAAAAGAAATTAGCCCCTTTGTTAAATTTAAATGGTCATTTTATTATTAAATTGTAATGTTCAAGAACCAATTTGACAGTAAGTTGTATTTTTTGAAGACCAATTTGATATTAAATTATAAAATTTATGGATTATTTTGTCATTAAATTATCTATAAGACTAGTTTTTCATACATTTTTACACATTATGAATTAACTTTTTTCATCTTCTAGAAACTAATTTATTAACATCTCATACTTACAAGGATAAATTTGGCTTTTGACTCAATCGAATAGCCTATTTCTCCCTTTGGAACAGAAAAAAAAAAAACTATGAGGAAAGAAAAACTGAAATCTGACCCACACTAATATTCTTTCTCTCAAATTGGAATAAAAGGTTTAAATTAATAAAATTAGTATTATACTCCTTTTAATGATAACAATAAATATAAACGGAATTATTTTTTGATAAAAATTATTATTTTTATTTCAAAAAAATATTTATTTTTAAATTTAATCATATTTTTACATTTATGGGTTTTATTGAATTTTGTTTATTTTCCCGTTAATAGTTGTTTTTCTTTTTTGTTATTTCTTTTTTATTATGTAATATAGACATTCACTTTAAATAAATAAATATTTTTACTTATTTTATTTTGTTTAATTTAATAGATAAAATAACAATTTTAAATTTTCTTAATTTTAATGTAATCTATTCAACGGATTCAAATTATTCTACTTTAGATGCTTCCTTGCCTTTTGAAGGGCTAGTCGCGTAGGACGACTCAAACAAGCTTCATGAGAAATTGTGGATGTAATACATAGAAGGTTGAGACTTTCTTGGCTCACAAGCTCCAGGCTTTAAAGAAGAAAGACCTGCCTATAGGAGGGGCTGGTTCACATATTTATCCCTTTTATTATATATCTTTTTTACTCAATGGTATCTCAATCATTTGGTAAATATTCTTCTTAATGGTATCTATTTTTTTTCTTATTAATCAAACAAAGTGGGAAACTTCACTTTTAAGGATTCGTTCCTTTACCGTGAAAGATAATAAAAAATAATGACATAGAAAATAAAATAATAAGAGATTCATGATTTTACATTATGCTTTAATTCAAAATTTTTATCTTAATTTACTTTTATTTCATTTTATTTTACTAACCGAACCAACCTTAAAAACAAGGAAGATTATTTTTTCTCTAAACTCCTCTGTAGACAGATAAAAAGAAAAATTAAATCGCTAAGCATTTGCCAAGATTTCTAATCGCTTTTGATTAGACTCACATTCAGAATATCCCATTAATTGAGGTCTCCGTGAGCAATTTCTTAAAAAGAGGAGGAGTTGAATGAATCTGGTTTTGAAATTCAAAATCACACAAGCGACGAGGTTATTATCACCCGTGACCGTGAGTCTGTGACTCTCACTTCCCCGGAAAGGCCAAGATCTATTTTAAGCGAGACACGTGTCAGTTCATATGAGCGATTAGGCACTCTACAAACAGCCTCGCGCGTACGTTTTTCAACGCGAGAGAAAAGAAGAAGCATTACACTTTGCAAATTTCGGTGGACAAGAATAATATTTTTAATTAATTAATGTTATTTAATAAATTTCAGTCTGCATTATTATTTATCAACGCATCCCTTCGTCCCGATAAAAGTAATTTTCCGTTTTCCATCCTCCATTTGTTTTCCCTCTCACTTTTCTCATTGGAGGGAAAAAATCCAAAAAAATTTCGGAGAGGGAAGACTATATCTTCTTCTTCTTCTTCCACCAGTGAACAAATCTAGGGTTTTAGTCTCTTCCTTCAGCTTATTTACTGTGAGTTGATTCCTTCTCTTCCTTTTTTCTTCTTTGATTTGTTTTTTTCTAGTTAAAGGAAAAAGTCACTGCGAATGCATTGCTTGCCGTGAGAGCTCATCGCTTTTGATTTTCGTATCAGATATCCATGATTTGAGCTGAGCTTCTTCGGTTAGCTCACGCTCGTGTCTTGTAGTTGTTATGTTTTAGGGTCTGTTGTGTTTTTAGGGTTTTATGCGATTTCAATGTAAAGGTTCGGTTTTATCCGTTCCTTGTTCTGTTTGATTCCCAGATTTTGGATACTGATATCGCAATTGATGCTGGGTAGTTGATTTGGTGTGCTTTTAGATGTTATCGGTTTTGTCTTGGTATTTTCGAGATACTTTAATTGAGGGTGTGACTGTGGAGTTCTGTTGATTTGTTAGCCTCGTGCGAGGAAGGAATGACTAATTCGTTAGACGATTAGTTAACGTAATGATGTATGAATAGCTCTTGAAAATAGATTTGGTTGCTTTGGAACAAATTTTGAGTGTGAACTTATATTTTTTTTCTTCTGCTTTTAGTCTTTCTGATGATAATTGTGTGAATTATAATCCTATGCGACTAATCTTGTTGGAGATGTGAACTTAGAAGTTAGAGCTCTGAATTTTTAAGCTGTTATGAAGATGCATCTTATTTTCTAGTGTTGAGTTCTGGATATTCCTCGAAAATATTTGCTTCTTAGTCATTACTAAGGTATCTCCATTTGGTGAGGATCTAGCCTTTTAGTTATTACTAGGGTATCTGTTTCCAATTGGCAGGGATCTTTGAAAAGATGTTCCTGGATGCACTGTGTTAGGGTAGTCTTTCTGAACCAGTTTTTGCTGCTTTGATTACTCCTACAGAAATTAAACAGCTTGTCAAACATTCTTCTTGAAGTGGACATGCAAACTAAGAAAAAAACCTCCAGGCGAAATGCCAGTCAAGAGTGTGGCAGTCCTAAAGTTTCAAGAGCACAGAGGAAGGTCTCTGAATATGGTCGAGCTGCTGAAAAGAAAGTCACAGACTTAATTACATCATCTGCTAGAAAGAATAACTCTCGTAAGTACTAGTGATGGTCTGTTCAGTTTTTTAAGTTAATCTGTATCAATTGTTTCAAAATGTATGATTCATAACCATGTTGCTCCTTTATGACCTTTTCTTTATTATTATTTTGAAATTTGAAATTTCCACTATGCATATATTATGTCCAAATGAATGTGTCTTTCAGCAATTAGAAAACAGTGAAATTAACTGATTTTACTTTTTTATCTTCTTGGTGTAACTTCAGTTAGCACCGTTGAGAATAATGCCAGAGAGCCTATCCCTCCAACAGATTTGAATAATGGATATGAGTTTATGGACAGTGGGACTTCCAATGCTTGTTTGGAAAATGATGCAGTTGACGGTGTTCCATTAGATTTTATGGTAATTTAACTGGACTGCTTTTTTACTTGTCTTAGTCTGTCTGTTTTACTTAATGTGTGTGTGCAGTTGTGCATGCTACTACATAAGTTTCACTTTTTATCAAAAGCTGTTTTAAATCTTTAAGACCTAAACTGCATAATGACTAAAAACCTCATTTGGCAGAGTACCTGTATCTCAAATGTAGTGATTTTAATGATCTCATATACACTGAGCATGTTTAATATTAATGCTTTCTGAAAATTCAAATGCTGATTTGAAGGGAATTGCTTTGGAACACTGGATATCCTCTTACATATTTTTCTCCCAATGTTTTGAAATAATACTTCAGGGTTGTAACAATCAAGCTGTTCATCTGGAGTCTGGAACTATATTTTCTCCTGGGTTTCACTTGTCCAAAAATTCTGGCGGAGTTGACAGAGGTAAATGATATTGTATTATTATAACTATTCTTAGCTTTGAATTTGTTTTTCTGTTTGTCCATGAAATCTTCCTAATTTCAATTGGATAATTTTAAATTAATTTTTAATATTTTTCTTTTGTTTCTCTCTAGTTGATTTTATCAAAATTTTTCAGAATGAAGACCACAAGAGAGTTTCTCCATGCCAAGAAATAGAGTCACCACAGGAAGATGCACTAGATGGTCATGTTAGCCGAGACTCTGACACTGCAATGGAGATAGACATAAACAATTCATCTTTAAACACAAAAAATGTGAATGGTTGCTATTCTGATTATGATGGAAATGGTTTTTCCATGGAAGTTTCTGCCATATATCTTGCCATGAAAAACTCAAAGCTTGAATGTGTTGACGAGCACAGTCAGGATCAGGATCCTATGTCTTCTGAAATATGCATAGAGGAGGATGACTTTGAGGATTTTGATGACTTTGACCCGTACTTATTCATAAAGACCTTGCCAGACTTGTCAACAGTGGTTCCAACTTTTAGAAGATTGTTGTTACCGAAGCAGACACGTAGTTGCCCTTCTACTACTCTTGTCCTGGACTTGGATGGTAAAGAAAATCATATATGCATGCCTAACTGTTAAGGTGTTCATCAGAAGGTTTTTTTTTTTTTTTTGGGAGAGTTTAGATATATGGATGGTCTGTTTGCTACAACAGAACTGATGCTAGTGTCCTGTTCATTTCTATTTTGATGGCCTCTGTTCAATGTCCTTTTCCCCTCATTTTTTTTTGGGGTCGTCATTAATTTATTTTATGTAGTTATTTTTAGTTTCATCTTTCTAGTTTTTCTTATTGACATTTTATTAATATGATGCCTATGCTCTCACTCTGCTCATACCACTATCATTCATTACTTAGATGCTTTAATTTAATGTCATCACACATCATCAGCTAGTGTAGTTTCATAGAACCTATATTAAATTAGTCACGTGGGGCTGAACCATCAGCCTTGGTGCAATCTTAATGCTGCTGCTTTGTGACCTTGTTGTGGGTTCTAGCTCATGACTGTGCTGCCCTTAATTAAATTGGTGTTGTGTCCTGAAATTATCATACTGTGTGAAAATGAATGCTGGAGCCTGAAGGTAGAAACATGTTTTTATAGTGAAAAGTGCTTTAATTCTTCTTCAATGTACCAATCTTCTATTATTTTAGTCTCATTTTGCTTTTCTGTTACTAAAAATAACTAGTGGTCAAAGCTTTTGGTTGAACTGATCATTTTATACTCTGTTGTTTTTGACTCTGCAGAAACTTTGGTGCATTCTACCCTGGAACCTTGTGAGGATGTAGACTTCACTTTTCCTGTTAATTTCAATAGTGAGGAGCACATTGTCTATGTACGCTGCCGTCCTCACCTCAAAGATTTCCTTGAGAGAGTTTCTGGTCTTTTTGAGATTATTATATTTACAGCTAGTCAAAGTATTTATGCTGAGCAACTTCTGAATGTGCTCGATCCAAAGCGGAAGATATTTCGCCACCGTGTGTACCGTGAGTCCTGTGTTTACGTGGAGGGGAATTACCTCAAAGATTTAACAGTGCTTGGTCGTGATTTGGCACATGTTATGATAATTGACAATTCCCCACAGGTATTTATACGTTCTTTTGTCTAAGAGATCAATCTTGCACTTATGTTTACATTTGTACTGTGCTATACTGCTATCATTAATGTTGCATATGGAAACCGGCGGAATAATTCTTAGATCTTTGTTGTGAAATCTTGCTGTAACACTTCAATAGTTGTGTCACTTTCCCATTTGTTGTGACTGGGATTGTTGTGACAAGACGTTTACTCTCCCTCGTTGAATATACTAAATTTTTTTGTTATTTGTAAAAAGATCTATTAGTATAGAATAAGATTAGGAATGACTTGTACTAGTTAGATATTTGGCTTTTATTTATAGTTCTTGAAAAAATACTATGCTAAAATGTTACTCAACACTTTTTCTGCCGTTAATTTTTTTTCTTTTTAACCTAGGCATTTGGATTCCAAGTGGATAATGGAATACCAATTGAGAGTTGGTTTGACGATCGTTCAGATCAAGAACTGCTTTTATTACTTCCGTTCTTGGAGAGCTTGGTTGGTGTTGATGATGTCCGGCCACTAATTGCAAAGAAATTCAACCTGCGGGAGAAAATTGCTGCAGCTGCGCATCCTCTAAATAGAAGAGATTTCTTATCAGAATGAATTGTGCCTTATACAATATCGGAATAAATTTTTATTACTTTGTATGTTATAGCATTCTTGGGTTATGATTTAACGTTAGAATTCTCTTTGTTGTGGAAATTGTAATGATACGTATACACTGAACCAGCAAAAAAAAGGAAGGGGGAGGACGAGAGTGTAAGCATGCGTTGAGTGTAGAAACCGTTTATACAAGATGACTTGTGCGGGCGGATACTTGGTTGGTTATTGTACTGGTAATAAAAATTCCCCAATTATTTTTATTTAACCTATATATCTTTTATATGTGGGTTGACATAAACCTATGATCCATTCTTTCTCGCTTCTAGATTGGGCTTCCCTTTAGAATATGTAATATTTCTTCACGAATTGGGCTTCCCTTTGCATTCCGAATCTCCAATGAAAAGTGTGGTTGTTTCTGCGTAAAATATGTATGTTATACAATAGAATCGCCCCAACAAAGATAAATGATGCGTTGAAATTGTAGGAACTAGATAATAATTTGAAGTCTTGGGGATGAAATTGTCATTTTATTACAAGTTTACAATTTCTCTATTTTAAGTTTTTCACCTGGCTTTTTAATTCCTTTAAATACATGTCAATAACTTTTTCTTTATCGGTTTGTCTTCATTTTTTGGTTATTTATTGAATGAACATACATTCATTTTCATTATCCTCATCAATTAGTCGAATAAAGGCTAGCCCTTTTTTGTTATTAAAATCACATCCTTTTCTATAATAATAATCATGATAAGTTCAGTAAATGTCATAAAAACTATTTTCATCACCTTCCCCCCTAAATATGTATAACTTAAGATTTTAATCTGTTTAAATATGTATAACTTAAAAATTTTATTTCGTTCTTTGAAAATTTACTACTGATGAAAAATAAAATACTCTTCGTAAATTAAGTTATACTGCTCGTTAATGATTATATGTGTGTTATTTAATCACTGCTCGTAAAAGTGACTGATAGAATGGAACACGTGTGTTAACATAGTTCGTTAATGATTAAATAACACGCAATGATTGATGCATACATTAATTCAATATTAGTATATTACTAGTGATTATATGTATGAGATTATAATTATATTACTCAGATATTAATCCATGACGTTTAATTGCTCTTTTCATGTACATAATACATTAATTCAAACATTAATCGAGCAATTAATCCATTAGAAATGTATGCATCAATTAAAGGTCATACACTAATTATTTTTCTGAGGCCGGATTTGGGGTTTAGTTGAATTAATCCATGCTTGGTCATTTCATAGTCCATGGGATAAGGGGACAACAAGTCTGTGGTCAAATTAAGACAAGGAATGAAGGATGTTACCGCTTGCAAGAAATTCGATTCAAGGCCTAACAAACGGAATCTCTTTTGGCGCCAATTCGCTCACCGAATTTTGCGTGATAAAATCAAATTCAAAAGCGTAACAGAAGCCTGAAGGAACTTTCAGCACTCTCTCACACTAACGGCATTACCATCTCGCGTGGTGGTGCATTGTGGCCTATAAATATCACTCCCCACCGCCACATTCCTCATTCAAATTTTCTTATAACGAAGTGAAACACACTCTTCTCTCACTTTGAGTTTGCGACTCTGGAATTCTGCTACCATGGTGAGACCAGAAGCCTCTTCGATTCTTCTCTTACTTTCTCTTCTTCTTCATCTTCTTCCTCTCTCTGAGAGTTTCTTAATTTTCCATTTCGTTCTCTCAGGTCGTTGCACAGAAAGTTAAGGAAGCTGAAATCACCGAGCAGGATTCACTTCTTCTCGTACTTAACTTTCGTTCTGCTTCATGCATTTCTTATATTACTCATTTTAATCTCATTTTCCTTAAATCGTAGGGATCTGAATATCTGATACTTCTATTTTTGTTCGTTCGAGTTTTCTCTTTTCTCTTCCACTGCTGCATTTTACATTTCTTCGCTAAATTTAGTTTTCAATATTATATAGTACTTGTATTTCTTTCGTTATCAAATTCTTCACGTGAGAGGATTTCATTTGCCGATAGAATCTGTCACCGAAGATTTTTGGTTCAGTAAAAATAACCTGATTATAGGCACGCTATCTTCCGATTATTTTCGTTTTTTTAGAGAACGAATCGGGAGACATTAGAGAATTCTGAAACTTGCTATTTAGCTCCATTTATTATCATTACTCATTAGGATCAAACCAGATCTGAAACTGAAAGTTGTTTAGTTTTAATTTCAGCATCTAGTTGCCTTTAATATATCAGAGATAATGTAATGTTTGCTATACGAAATTTAATTTAATCAAGTCATATGGAGAAATGTTCGTCCACCTGTTACTTCAATTTGAGAGGATTTAGTAAGCGAATCCAGACTCTGAATCAACGTATTTTCATTATCTAATTCGAAATTTCATTTGCAAGACGAGGAACCTGCTCCGAATTGCCATATTCAACATCAGTTATATCAGAGGACTATTTCCTGAGAAGTATTTCAATGACAAGTCTGTTCCCGCGTTAGGTAAAACCTGCTTTCAGTACTATAGTCATTTTCCGTTTAAATTTTTCACTGAAACTTCTAACATTTGTTCCTGAGTGAATTGCATCTAAAACTATATATGCTGGAATTGACAGAAATGAAGATAAAAAAACTTATGCCGGTGGATGCTGAGTCTCGCAGATTGATTGATTGGATGGAGAAAGGCACGATTAAGCTATTTATTGTCTAACTGAACTTGTAGGTGGCGATTTTGTGTTGCTTGCGATACGTTTTTTTATTTTTTTCTATCCTATTTATCAATTTTGCAGGTGTATACGATGCCTTACAGAAGAAATACCTGAAGACGCTTCTGTTCTGTGTGTGCGAAGCAGTGGACGGACCGATGCTTGAGGAATATGCATGTAAGGCTTTAACACATCTGAATGATCTGATTGCAATTTTGGTTAGAGGTGTTAATGTGCCGGAATTTGGAAACTGTAGTTAAATGAATACCACGTAGGTTATTGTTTTAACAGGAAGAGAGTGCCACCTAATTAATAGCAAAATGTGGATTCTAAATAATTTAAATCGAGTCATTTGTGGAGGATTCATAAATGCTAGTTTCACTGTGCAGTTTCATTTAGCTATTCAGATTCTGATAATCAAGAGGTGTCGATGAATATCAACCGCACTGGAAACAAAAAGAACCGGGGGACCTTCAAGTGTAACTCGACTACAGAAGTTACTCCCCATCAGATGAGGTTGATGTTGCAAAAGAGAATATAATTTAGATCTGAAGTGATTTTATCATGTTAACTCACTAATTAAACTAATATTATTTGTATTTGGTGTAATCTTTAGGAGTTCTGCGTGTAAGATGATCCGAACTCTGGTTCAGTTGATGAGAACTCTGGAGAAAATGCCAGAAGAGGTAAAGAAATTCAAATGCTCTGAATGATAATTTCATAATATTCTCTCTTCAAGTTTAAGTATTCATTACAAACTCTGATTTCTACATTCTTTCCCCAGCGCACTATTCTGATGAAGCTCCTCTACTATGATGATGTGACGGTATGTTCTTTAACATGAATAGCAAATCTCAGTTCGTTTTATCCTTTCTATGAATTTCTACATTGTCGAGACTCGAAGTGATACTTTGCTAGGCAACTGGTAGTTATTTTTGCATTCTGTTATGCCAAAGCAAAGGGCTGACTTATACAGGGTGATTTGACAATATAATTGTTTTTTCCTGAAGCCAGCTGATTATGAGCCTCCTTTCTTCAAGGGATGCACTGATGGAGAAGCTTATCATCCATGGGAGAAGAATCCATTGAAAATGGAGGTTGGGAATGTAAACAGCAAGCACTTTGTGTTAGCTCTGAAGGTAAGGAAGGATATCGTGTTCACAGCTAGGTTTTAAATCTATTTCTTATCCTTTTTTCTTCAATTTTATAGGTGAAGAGTGTGCTCGACCCTTGTGAGGATGATAATGAGGGGGTCCAAGACGATTTCAGCGCCGGAAATGATTCCATGCAACAGAATGAGTATTATGATACTGACAGTGAGGTAAACGAAGATGTTGCTTGATGTGGCCATTGCTATTTAAGATTTTAGTGAGGAAACTGTCTGACGTACCATTGAAATAATCGTGTTACTTATATTCAGCATTTCACAATTTTCAGGTTGATCTTACTCAAGGGAATCGATATATAGTTGCTCCAATAGGTAACTAGAATAATTTTTTTTTTATTACTGCACAACTCCATTTTCTTCATTACTTTCTTTTAATATGTAAACAATGACAGATAAACCGCAGGAACAGGAAGATTATGGCATGATTGAAGAAGGTAAATTGGGTCTTTTTGCTTTCTTTGAGAAAAGTGTGTGCGTACATGTGGGTACGTGTGTGCATGTGTTTATATAAATTCAACCCAGAGGAATCATATTTTCCGTATTCTTATTGGCTCCACACATATTTTTTGTGGTTCTTTAAAATTGCTAATTCAGTTACTCACCTGTAACTCAGAATATTTAATGATCTATATTATGTTCAGACAATACCCAGGACCCGGTGGAAGATGAGCAACAACTGGTCCGGGTCAAGGAGTGGATAAACTGTTGTCACCGTGACACTATCGAGTTTAATGATGTTCTATCGAATTTTCCAGACATCTCCGTGGTACTAATTTTCCCTGACTTTTATTCAGATGATGTTTTTGCTTAGCCATTATTAGATTACGATCTAACTACAGTTTTTAGTTTCTTTTCTCATCTTTTGCCAAATATAATTTCAGTTGAATTGTTTTACTTGCAGGTTCTATCCGAAGGTATGAAGGTTAATTATCATGTTCGAGCTGCTCTGCAGATTTTATCACTTGCAACTTTATTTCTCTTTCGCCTGATTTTGCTTGGTTCTTCAGAGATCACGGACAAGCTTGTTGAGGAAGGTGTGCTATCAAAGATAGGGAAGGAAACCTACGCAATCAACAAGGGCAAGGTTGATTTTTTTTTTCTAAATTGACCTTAATCCTTTTCCTTTGTTCTAGTAGTCCTTTCCTTTTTTGCCCCCTTACTGATGAAATTGCAATGTCAGAACCTTGAATATGAGTTCGCCGTCGTGAAGGAAGAAATTGACGGTCAAATTCCTCAAGTCTTTGACAGAGCTTTGCAGGTTGAAGATCGCATATACATGAAAGTGAGTTTTATTTTTCCTTTTTTATTGGTGTATCTATGAGGATCTTTGGCTCTTTGCTGACTTGTAATGGATGTCAAGTTTGTGCACAATGAATGCTCTACAACTCAAGTATAAAAGTGATGTTTCTTGTGCCTAAGTAAGTACACTCCTAATTCCGATTTGAAATGAATTGTGCAATGAAGTCAAATATTTGTGCAAGATGCTGCTAATATTTAATACAGCAGTATCACATAAAAAAAACTAAAGACGTTACTTATTGTGAGCGATCTCTATCTTTGAAAAACACCATGCAAATCTGAAGAGTGGGAGGATGGAGTCTGTACACTACATGAAATATGATCATGGATCTCTAAAACTATTGACTTATAATAGGAGTTGTTTAGTTATATGCAACAGTGGTAATATGTTACGTTATAGTATATCCTAACTTGGGAGTGAATATCGCAGGCTCTCTATCATGTTCTTCCGATGACACACGTTTCAGTCACCAAGCTTCAAAGCTTGCTTGAGGGAGAAGTAAACCAGACAGCAGCCCGAAAGATCCTAGATAAAATGGTGCGGGATGGATTTGTTGAACCCAAAGGCAGCAAAAGATTAGGTATCAATTATGTGCGTGTTTTGTTCTGCATTTGTTACATGACAAGCGCGTATTTGACATCTCCGATAGTAACTTCTGCGTTAAACGAGAGTTTGATGTGATTTAGGTGAGTTCCAATATTGGAACCAAACACACTAACAAATCCTTCTATTTTCTTTTTCTGTTTTTTCCTGGTTACTTTCTATGTCTGCTATACACCAGGGAAACGTGTTATCCATTCTGACTTAACTGAAAGTAAATTCATGGAAGTCCAGAAAGCTCTAAGTGCTACTACTGAAGCTATGGTAATAATAACTACCCAGTATTTGGGGTTTATATCACCACTTATTTTAATGTATGTTTAGTTGTTTACCAATTTCATGTTTCCAAATTTCACAGGATGTTGATCACTGTGAACCAAATAGCAAGTTCAAAAAAACTGGTTTCCGTTTAAATGGTGATGGATTAAAGCCGTTAATATTCTGTATTTCAATTCCGCAGCTTTTCGATATTGGCACTTGGTCAACTTACAACTATCTTATGCTTTCTTGTTAATCAGGAAGCAACTATGACGTGTCTACATATGGGGTTCTCTACTCCATTGGATCAGATTTAACACGAATGAAAGTGACATCTGAGACAAACTGTAGTGACTCCGGGAATGGACAGAAAACATCAAAGGCAAAAGAGCCTGGGAACACCCCCATAAGCAGGGTTGAGCTAGTAACATTGATTAAATTTCCAGTTTCTATAATGTCGAATGTTTTTGCACATATATAACTGATGTGATTTATTTTGAAATTGTACAGCCAGTTATTTCAAGAGAGAGTTTTGCGCAAGGCAAAGAGAACGGAAGAACAAATGGAATTGCAAATCAAGGGGACGAAGCTGATACAATTATATGCAGCAAGTCTTCCCAAGACAAACGACCAAGGAAAACTAGCGCAGTATGTTGTGGCTTCTTTATTCCTTATAGTGATATTATATTTTCTTTGTTAGTATTAGATAGAGCCTTCAAGTAATTTGGACTTGCCTGTAATCTGAAAGCAATTTTCTTCTTTTGTAGGCGAAGGAGCCTATCCATCAAAATATGAAGCGACAGAGATCTGAGGCTCAGTGAACCTGAATTCAGGTCCCTGAAAATTTGCGGATAATATAGTAACAAATTCTGGCCTGTACATGCCTTAAACACTATATCATATATGGCGTATGGATAAGCATTTCGTACTAGTAGAAGAGATAGTGACTTGGTAGAAATCCCTATGGTCTACTTTTCTAGCCTTTTTTTTTAAAAATGGGCTCATGTCAAGTATTGCTGTTGGATTTAAGGATATATGAATCATTTTACAGATTTTATTAGAAGTACTTTATTTTTTGACAAAATTAGAAGCACTTAATTAATACTCTTTTTTTTTGTTATTATATTATGTTTTTATATTATATTCAATTTTTTTCCTAACTAGATGTCAAAAAGATGAGAGGTTTGCATTTTTTTTTTTTGCTTTTGCTACTTTTTTTTCTTATAACTTTTTACAATGTTTTTAGTTGATAAAAGTTGTCCCACGGCCTCAGCTTCATTCAGTCGTTGTTACCTCATTCCATTTCATTACAATGTCCCACAATTTGTCATAGATTATATATATATTTTTTTAGTAAATACTAATTATTCCTAACTAGAAAATTTAAATTGGCACGATGACCTCATAAGAACTTAAAATTGACTGCCACTAAGTTGAGATTAAAAAAAATACAATTTGGAGCACTATTACAAATTGTATTCTGTAACAATAGGTGTTCAACATGAAAATTGTTATTCACCAACAGTAGGTGTTCAACAAAAGTATGTTTAGATAGAGTATTTTAAAATTCCAGGAAATTTAAAATTCAGGAAACTATAAAATGTATCAATTAAAATTTTTGTATTTTCAAAATTTTGTGTTTGGATAAAGAAATTGAATTTTTTCATTTTTAAAATTTTGAACCTCATTCACGGAAAAAACACGTAAGGTGGGTGGTGTCATGAGAGTAGCGAAGGTCGGAGTACGTCGGTGATTGAGACGGAGCAAAAAATTGTGCATTTAGAGCTTCTAAAAAAGAAGAGAATTTCAATTTCTCACCTTTTAGAGGGAAATTTAAATTTCATATTTTTAGTTGTTTAAAATTCTGTTTTAAAATTCCAAAAATTTAAATTCCTCGTATAAAAGTATCCAAACAGTGAATTTTAAATTAAAAAATTTTAAATCCCCTAATAAATTACTTTCCCCAATTAAAATTCTCTATCCAAACACATTTTTAAGTTACAAATCATATTTTGTAATTTGATTACCGACTATTATAACATGTGACATAGCAGTGTGATGTAAACCTTCTAACCTACATGCACATACTGCTGCAAGCAAAACAGATTTCTAACAAATCAAATTCATTCTACAACATGCATTTATATTTATTTCCTATTTTTATTTTTAATAAAAGAGACTAATAATTAATAACACTTCTTTTAGGCTTGTCAATAGGAGTTGGGGCATAACAGTGATTTATGCTTGTAAAAAAAGTGATTTATGCAGTAAGAAAACATAAATATACATGGTTTGATAATTTTTTAAGAGTGATTTTATTTATACAAAAAAATTAAAAAATCCATCAATATTTTTTTTCTTTATCTCTCTTCACATTATATAATCAATTAAATAAAAAATAATAATACATAAATCTTATATTTTAAATATTTTATAAATATCTCTATTTTTTATATTTTTTCCTATCACATTATAAATCTTATTATATCTATTTTTTAATATTAAATAACACATTAAATATTTATAATTTTTTTAAAATCAATAATTTATTTCTGTTGGCTTGTATGATTTTACACAACTGCGTCCACAGATTTGTGAATCCTGGCATAAACATGGATCCCGGTCGCTCCACTCGAAGAAGGCTCTCAAGTTTCGAGAAACCGCCACGTGGCTTCTGGAAGTAGCAAATTTGGTCTAGAAGGATCCCAAGGAGTCAGTCCGAACGAGGACCCACCCGTTCCTTGACGAACACAGAGACGTGTGTTTTGGATTCTATTTGTGCCGTGGTATGAGATTTAAATGCAAACAAATATATAACCTGTCTTGTGCCGTGACCCCTTTAAGCCAATTGCAATCAAACAGAGTTTCAGTTATTGGTGTTCTTTTTTCTTCCTCCATCTTTCTCTAAAACACAAATTGAACTTTCTATTCCTTAAATTTTACCAACGAGCTTGTTCCGACACAGACAAAGCAATGGCAAAGACCGAGGTTGGTTGGCATAATTAAATTTTTGGCTTTTCTTAAAATTCCTTCTTTGATTGTATGTTTTTTCCTCTTCCCATGGAGGTGGAGACTGTAATTTATTGAACTAAAGTAACTCGTGATTCAACTTTATGGATGCAGTTAGAGGTGACTGTTGAGAGCAAGAACAAAGAACTAAAGCACCTGGGATTTGTGAGGATTGCTGCTATTCAAACTTTTGTGATTGTGTCAAATCTGTATGAGTACGCAAAGCAGAATTCTGGGCCTTTGAGATCCGCTGTTGGAACGGTTGAGAACACTGTAACCACCGTTCTTGGTCCTGTCTGCAACAAATTCAAGGACTTCCCTGATGATGTCCTGGTTTTTGTTGACAAAAAGGTAATTTGTTTCTTCCTTTACCGCTTGATCATTTCTACATCCATGTGTTTAGAAAGAAAAAAAAACGGTGTTTTATCTGTATGATTTTTGTAATTCTTTCTAGTTTCTCCCGTGGATCTGATAAAAAGGGTGATGGCAAAAAGGTTGTTGATGATTCATGCTCAGCTTGTATTCATGAATTGTCTTGTTACTTTTAATGTTGATCGTTTTTTATATAAACTAAGATCAAGATCTGTTTCTTCAATAGCTAATAAGGACGTGGTTGCCACTTACAAATAAGAAGTATATTGTATTTGTGGGTAAATATTCCCTTACAGAGCTAAAAAAAATTCTGGAAATCAATTAGTTCTTTTGGTTGGCCAAACTTTTTGTTTAACGTTGCTGGAAAGGTTTAACCCTTTGTAAGTTGCTGTTTTTCGTAAGGACAAAGTTTATATATGCTTGCTCTACTGTTTGTCCATTAAAATTGGGAATTCCATCTAAGTAATTCGCATTTTAACGTTTGTATTAAAAGATTATATAATTTATTGAGACAAAATTTCATTTTCTGATTAGAAAATAGTACAAGCAACTCCTAAAGCACCCTATATAAGTTTTTTCCTTTTCTCATCACCCACTTTTTGTTGCTTTGAATTGAGGCTTGATTCTTCTGTTCGAGGCGGCCTCTTAATTAAGTGTCCTTTGTACCTTGTGAGCTTTTAAAGTCCATGATAATTTATTAAACGATTTGTTGCTAAACTAATTAACATATGATTTGAGCAGGTAGATGAAGCTTCCCACAAGTTCGATGAGCATGCTCCTTCCTTTGCCAAGCACCTTGCGGATCAAGCCAAGGGTGTGATTCAGAAAGTGACTTGTGAGGCCGGGAAAGTTGCAAGTGAAGCTCAATCTGGGGGACCAAGAGCAGCTGTTCATTTTGTTGCTACAGAGTCAAAGCATTTAGTGTTGATAAATTCGGTGAAGTTGTGGAATGGACTCAATCACTATCCCCCATTCCATGCATTGGCAGAGATGGCAGTTCCCACTGCTGCTCACTGGTCAGAGAAGTACAACCATGTGATAAAGGCCATGACTCAAAAGGGGTATAGTTTCGTCGGGTATCTACCTTTGATTCCCATTGAAGAGATAGCCAAGGCATTCAAGCAGGGAGAGGCGAACTTAAAAGGAGATAATGCAGCCTCTGAGGAACAGAGATCAGAATCTTCATCAGATTCTGACTAAATTCAGCTTTACTTCAAAAACATTTGCTTTTGAGTGGCCTTGTTTTGTGGGTTGTGACATTCTAGGCCATGTGGTGGTTGTGACTAGACGTACTTTTAAGCTAGTAAAGACTTGGTAAGACTATGTAACTAAGCCATGTAGAGAATACGCGTTTATCTAAATGGTGCGGATAATGCTCATAAAGGTTGCTTCCTCCTTTTGTATGCATATAAAATATTGCTTAGTGCTCTTTATTGTGACTACATTTGGCGGTTGCAACTTGCAAACCTGATAAGCACAATACTGGGTATTTGCTTCTTTAGGCTCTTGACTATGATTTCTTTGAGTGGACCCTCAAAAATTGACATTAATAGCTATAAAACTCTGAGAGCTTATTGTTTTCTAGCATTACTTGTAGGACTCGTTAACCAGCTCATACGTTCACGGATCTCTTAAAATATATCGATATCTACAACTCTCCATCTTGTTGTGTCATTTACCCACTGAAACCATATAGTCGTTCCCAATCTATAGAATATTATTCCTGAACGATCCATAGAAAACTAGGGTCTGCATTTGCTATATATATTAATATTATCCCTCGAGGCCATGAGCGATAAATAGAAACCAACCAGCGTCTGCATTCTGCAACCAGTGGCTAGTTACAATTGGTTCTACGGTGTTCTCTCATTCATGTGATAAGTCATCAACGAAGAACTTTCCCCCCTACATTATTAAGAAGTTAGATTATCTCATCATCCAAGTTGATTGGGTTAGTTGTAAGAATTTAGTAGTTTCTTTAAAGTGGTAGGTTTAAATTTAATTGTGTTACAAAATGAGTTCTTCTCGTGCACATAAGGAAAAATAGTTTGGTATTATGATTTTAATAACTATATGACATTTATGATGTTCAAATTTAGTAATCTTGATGTGTGAAACTCTCGTTTCCTTCTTTTTTTTCGGGGATTCATCTTTTTTGTGTTGAAATTGTTGTGATTATTGTTATCATATCTACTTTGTTCCTTTGATTGCCTTCGTCTCTGCCATTGTCTCGCCATCAATTTTTGCTTTTTGAAGGCCGATTTTCTATTGATACCTTCAATGCTAGTTCTTCATTTTCTTGATTGTAACTCATTAACTGAAAGCTGACCAGTATGATGAGATTTTTCTATAACATTGTTGAATATAGTCTAGCTGTCAATATTTTCTGATATTTGTTCATATTTTGTTTCGTCCTAGTTTTTGTTGGCCTAATCAGCTAGTATTGGTTGCTCAAGATATTATGTGATTACCTAGCCTTGATTAGTTAGGATAATCAACTAGTATTGATTACTCAAGATATTATGTGATTAGGATTAGCTAGGATATTATATCTCAAATTAGTCAGATATTTTTTCTCATATTATCTTTCACATATGTGACTCATAATTGTATTTCAAATGTATATACCCTTGCACCTCAATCAATAATCCTGTCTACCCCAATTATTTTTATTCTCTATAGTTTTTAGGAGATAATTTTTAGAGTTTATGTCATCTGCATGTTGCACATACTAATTTGGTGGCATTCTTTGTACGTATTAAGTATTACCTATATAAAGGCTTTCTGTGGCCATGGAAAAATTAGAGGAAAAAATTATATATGCAAAGATATCTTTGCACATATCAAATTAACTTTATATATATGCAAAGGGCAGGGGAGAGAGAGAGAATTGAAGATGCTAAAAAAAAAAGAGAAATATTCTAATATGAAGAGATAAAACAACTCAATTTTTGGGCAGAAAATTAAATATAATATAAATTAATTAAATATTTAGGAAAATGGTGTAGGGGGTTCAAAATTAGAAAAATGGTGTATTTTATCACGCCCATTTGGGGTGTGTTTAAACACGCCCAAATGGGGGGTGTTTGTGCAGATGGTGACACGTGTTAGTAAAAAAAATGGGGTGCGGTATTTTCGTAAACTTTGGAAGGTCATAACTTTTTATTGGGACGTTCGATTGATGCGAAACCAGTGGCCACGCGCTCGAAACTGAGAGGAGAAGTCCTCTCAAAATTGCTATTTAGTCTTCGGAGTCCCAAAAAAAATTTTGTTTTATGATATTTTATCTATTTAATTAGTGAATTGCAAGCTAATATTTATTTATCTAATTACTTCTCTTAATTTCGAGTAGAATACGTCTCCATTGGACATTGTTACGAGAACTTACAACTGTTCAAAGTTATATGCATCATCGATATTACAGACTAATTTTGTTCAATTTTTTAAATTATTTTTACGACCACGTTTTCATTTTTTAGGGTTTACGGTTTAGGGTTTCGAATTTTGGGTATCGGATTTAGGGTTTCGGATTTATGGTTTAGGGTTTACAATTTAGGGTGTAGGGTTTATTGTTTAGGATTTAGGGTTTATGGTTTAGGGTTTATTGGGCTACCCTAAATCCTAAACAATAAACCCTACACCCTAAATCGTAAACCCAAAACCCCACCCTCGAACTCGACGTAGTGACTAGTGAACAATGCGGTGGTGGCATAGTGGGCAAGAGAGTAAGGGTTCGAGTTCGAGGGTTTAGGCGCGTGGGCAAGGAGAAAGGAGTAAGGAAGTAAGGTAGCAAAGTGAGAGCTAGATGGTCGTTTAGGCGCAGACATATTTTACAATTTTTATAAAAAATTCAACATTCATATAGTGTAGATTTGACGATGCATATAACTTTGAACAGTCGTAATTTGTTGTAGCAATGTCCGATGGAGACGTATTTTATGTCAAAACGCTCGAAAATTAAGAGAATTAATTAGATAAATAAAGAATAGATTGCAATTCACTAATTGAATAGATAAAATATCATAAAAAAAAATTTAGGGCTTCGAAGATTAAATCGTAAATTTGAGGCACTTAGAGACCTTTTTTGAGAAAATTTTTTGCGCATAGGAACTTGTCCAGGGCTTCTCCTCTCAATTTCAGGCGCGTGGCCACCGGTTTCATATCAATCGGACGTCTCAGTCAAAAGTTATGACCTTCCGAAATTTACGAAAACACTACGTCCCATTTTTTTTTGTTGCCACGTGTCACCATCTGCACAAACACGCCCAAATAACACGCCCCAAATGGGCGTGATAGAGTGCACCATTTTCCTAATTTTTGCCCCCCTTACACCATTTTCCTAAATATTTAATTAATTTATATTATATTTAATTTTCTGCCCAATTTTTGTCCTCTCATAAATCGTCAAACCGTTCATCTTTATGTTATTTAACGTTTTCATCGTTATAATGACTTGTTAAGGGGGATGTGTTGATCTTCAACTACTTCCAACAAGATTCTAATTTTTGTGCTATTTAATCCCTCTTATTTTTGTGTTTCTGCTTTGTTAACTAGTATCTAGGAAAATTTCAAACAATCTCTCTATTACGTAATTTTCAGCTCTTAATTGCTTACTCATTTAAGGGGAGGGAATGGAACAAGATAGAGGAATTGTGTGGCAAACAAATGAGGGGAGGGATTAAAAATAAGAGAAAGGAATCTAAACCTCAGTTACATATAAAAATTGAATGACAGTTAAATTTAGAGTTAAAAAGGTAGACTTTTGTTGGTAGATGAAAAATACATGTTTAGAATATTGCTTTAGAGGAAAATGAATAAAGAAAAAAAGTGTTTCAAGGATAAAAAAGGGCCACGAGTGGATCTAATGTAACATTGTATGTGGCCCCTAATGCACTATATCAATATTTGCATTAGCATTAACGGGCTTTAGTTAACATATTGACTAAAATGACCGACAAATTCAAGACTTGGGAACCTTTTTGCACCAATTTCTTTCTTTTAATAGGAAAATGGTTGAGCCATAATTTTTCAAATACCAAATCGACCATTCACTTCTTTTTATCCCGTTCCATTGTAAATATTTAATCAATTAAATGACAATTTCCTTTCATTTTATTTCACTCTACTCCTTCTTGTTCCTACCTTCATCTCATCTCATTCCATTTTATTTTACTTATATTAGATATCCAAACATAGTCTTACAATATAAATAAATAAATCAGGATATACAAATATAATAGACCGTATGAAATTCTGATAGTGGGCCTAATATGACTGGGCTTGGACCACCCACCGAAATATGTAGTGTTTCAAATTTAAATGCAACTGAATATTAATAATGAAGAATAAGTGCGCTCCCACCACTCACTCACTTTCATCTTTAAATTATTTTTTCCACCATCTGACAACAATCTTCAATTGATAAATCGAATTTTTTTTCTTCCAATGTGCATCAAATACTGTATATGAAAAGATACACAAACCCCACATCAACTTGCAAAATTGCATCACATCTCTTTCCAATATTTCCTTTTTGCTCTTGTTTACTCACCCATCCTTGATAACCAAATATCTCTTATCTCTCTGACCACAAAATAGTTGGACATAATTAATGCTGGTTGAAAACGGGTTTTGGAGGATGCAACAACGCTTGCCGGACGTTTATTATTCTCAACTAAATGAAGGGGAAATATGTTGGTGTAAATTGTAAAACAATGGCTTGATAGTTGATGCATATGTAGAAAACATAAGTTTTTATTTTTACATATGCATCAACCTCAAAATTCTTTCAAATGCATGTTTACCAAATTATTGGTATTTATCGCTAAAACAAGAGAAATCCCTACAGAACTTTATAATGGTGATATACTACTATAAAAAATTGTAGGGACAAACAGTTTTATCATAGGACTAAAATTTAAAGTGAAAAGTTTATCTGAAAAGAATTTTGTTCTTCATTAGAAAATTATAATCATAATGTCAAACAATTGTGATTATAAATATTATTTATGATCCAATCCAAATTAAGATAAAAATACATTTTATATGTAGAGAAAGGGATTCTATGATTGCAAATGAGATTATTAATAATCCAACACTCTTATTTTCCAGTTAACAATTTCCTAGACATTCTTTTCTGTATGCAATTATATAAGAATATCTCCTAAATCTCTCCTAAAGAAGATTGATCACTCTTTTAACCACCTCGTGAAAAATCAATTGTCCACCAAAGAATCGGCGCCATCAAGTGTTGACACTTTTTTTTTTGTCAGTTGTCATTATCACTTTGATGACTCGTAGATATCGGTGTCTCAAGGGAGGCAATATTGTAAAACCCAACTCAAGACGTCGTAGTCTTTTTGACCTCTTTTCTTTTCTGCCATCCCATTCTTGTTTTGTGGCTTGCAAAATGCAATCCTTATTTACCTTGTGGCTTGTAAAATGCAATCCTTATTTACCTTTCTTCTAGCCACATAGCCCAGTAAAAAACCCGAAGAAATACATACATACATACATATATATATATATATATATATATATATAACACGTGTCAACTAAAGAATGCTTAAATCCTACCACCAATAAACTAGATTTAAGCATCACTTTTATTTTTTTTATGTATCTCAAATGATAAAATGATGATCAATCTTTTTGATAAAAATTTTCAAAAAATAAGATATCTGAAAGAAAAGTATGATTATGTATATTTACAAAAATAAAAGAGATATTCATAATTACTCTAACTATATATGAGTCATAGTATGAAATTGTAGGAGAGACTTATTGAACATCACTTGAAGGAAGAGATCAAAATTTTTGTAAATCAATTTGGATTTATGACATGAAAATGTACCATGAAAGTTATTTTTTTGATACAACAACTAATGAAAAAGTATTGAGAAAAAAAAACTTACATATGATGTTCATAGATCTTGAGAAATTATATGATAGAATTCTAAGAAAAATTATATGGTGGACTCTTGAAAAGAAAAAAGTATTATTTAAGTATGTAAATGCAATCAAGAATATGTATGATGGATAATCACATGTGTGAAAACTTGTAATGAAACTCAAGTTATTTTCCTATTATGGTAGATGTACACCAAAGTTCGACTTTAAATTTTTATCTCTTTGTCTCATTGATAGATGAACTAATAAAAGATATTTAAGAAAAAATATCATGATATATACCAATGAGACCAAAGACGATGTTAATTGAAAACTTGAATTGTGAATAACTATTTTGGAATCTAAAGGATTCACATTAAGGTAGAGCAAAATTGAGTATATTAAATGTAAGTTTTCACTAGTAAAAAATAGTGATCAAGACCATGTAAGTCTACTTGATCAAAAGATACCCAAAAAAGATGTTTTTAGATACTTAAAATAAATTTAGAAAAAGGTGAAAAAATTGATGAGGATGTAAATCATAGAATCATAATAGGATGGTTAAAATGATGAAATGCATATAGATTTTTGTGCAACCGCAAAATTCTTTTTAAACAAAAAGGAAAATTTAGAAAACAACCGTACGACTTGTAATGTTATATAAAATTGAATGTGAATCAATACATAGTCTACATAAGCATAAAATAAGGATAACAAAATGAAGACGTTAAGGTAAATATATGATTATACGAAAATGAATAAGATAATAAATATATTCGACAAAAGATAACAATACTATCGATGAATAAAAAGATAATGAAACATAAATTGAAATGATTTTAACACATAATAAGACTGTCCCTGAATAATCCCGTAAGAACAAAAATTTGTTACCATGAACTCAAGATAGAAAGACCAAAACTATGTTTTAGGGCGGAATGAAAAAAATCACTATAAATTTTGTGAATGATTAGATTAAATGTTATCTCTATATTCAAGATAGTCTCCTTTTAATCTTTGATTGGATATTATCTCTCTATTCAAAATAGTCTACTTTTAATCTTTTTCTTTTTCATCTCCCTACTTATTTTTCTCTTCTTTTCTCCTATTTTATTTTTTCTTTTCTTTTCTTTTTTCTTTTTTTTCTTCCACTTCCATTTTTTTTTTCAACCTTTTCGTATCTATGATTGAATTTATCTGCTACCGTGTCCCGTGAGTTTAAAATGTTGTTAATGTATCTCAAATAATAGTATTTTCAAAAGGCTTGTAACGTTTTATTTCGATAAATGACACGAAAATAAAATACCTCCCCCACGTTGGAATTTCAATGAGTTGGCAAATTCTACGCTATACTTTACTATAGAAGTATTATCAAATGAATAAGAATTAACAAACATAAAAAGTTCATATATTTTAATTTACCAGAATTAATAATTAATTAAGGATGATAGTTGCTCTATATAACAAAAAGTATCCCCTTCATTTTGTTTTTCAGGAGAATTAATTTACGGTTCTATACAACAGTAAAAGTAAAAGTAAAAGGAACAGAGGTCGAAGCAAAACCCTGTCATTGAAGTTGCACTTTGCAAAGGCACGGTAATAAATGAGATATTTTCCCCCCATTTTACCCTATGTAAAAAATAGATTCATACCCGTCGAAACTTCCAAGCAGGGTTACCGTCACCGTTTAAGTTTGTAAAAAGAGTCTAGTCTTCTAACTATCAACCATCATTACTCCGTCATCTCCTCCGCCGTCATTCTCGCCGGCGACATCATCGCCGTCGTCATCGAGCCACCTCTCAACGGGAGCACATTCCGCCTTGTGCCGAAACTTCCAATCAAGCGCCTGACACGCGCGTGAGCAATAGTTCACCACACCACAAACCGAACATCTTCGAAACTCGTGCCTCCTTGTCTCGGGTCGCCCGCAACCCGATTGAGAACAAAGTCTCATACCCGAATCCGGAACCCCACCACGAACATCAAACCAGTCCGACATGAACTGACTCGCCGGGTGAACCTCCGGCGCCGGAACGTTGCAGCCGTAATCACTTAACAGCGGACAACCCGACCCGGTTACCGACCGGAGCCTCGGGTGGGTAACAGGTTGGTGGCTCCACATCAGCCAGGGACGCTTGTTATTCCCGGCGGAGAGCACGGCGGCGATTTCACGCACGTTGGCTTGCACCAAAAACCGTCGACCCTCCGTTACGTTTTGTTTAACGCCGTAACCGTCCTGCAAGCAATGACCAAGCTCCCGAAGCGCGTCGATGTGACCGAGGAAAGCCGCGCGTGCGCAAAGCGCCACACCCGCTCGAAGGTCCTTGTCGTTTTTCGTGCCGCCGCTTCCGTTGAACTGTATCACGGCGAGCGAGTACAGCGCCGGCGCGTGAGAGTTCATCGCCGCCTTCGCCATCAGCGACGCGCCGCTCCCTCTGTTTTGCAAACAATAAAACCGAATCTGCACAAAAATGAATAGCCGCAAGAGGCCAAGACTCAAACTTTCGTTTATAATTAAAAACAAGGGATTTTTTTTCTCAAAATAAAAAAAACACTAACCATGCCGAGAGTGTAACAGGCTTCAATGTTTCCGGCGTCGGCACAATGTTTGAGGAAACGGTGAAGAGAGTCGCACCAGTTTTTGGCTTTGACTGAGAATGTTTTGTGGGAAGCTTTTGATAACACAGGAGAGTGAAGGCCTAAGGAGTTTAATCTCTTGCACCTGTTCAGTTTCAACAAATCAATTAAGAAAAAAACACGTTTTTTTAATTTTATTTTTTTTGAGCAGATTGAGAAAGGTGCGTACGTACGTTATTAAGACATTGATGAAATCGGAGGGGGAGGTTGCGGTGGAGCTGAGCTTGCAGAGGATAGAGAGGACGAGGTCGTCAGGGAGAGAGTCGAAGCAATCGGAGGTTTTGTCCGGCGAGGTCTTTTGTCTTTTCCGGCAAGACATGGTTGGAAGATAAGAGAGGCGTCTCCTCGTTCGCATTATATGCCTAAGTTAATCTCTTGGGGTCTTTATATGTGCCTTCCTAGGTCATGTCTACAACTACAAATAGGTGTGTTGTGTCGTGTAATGGAACTCGGAATTTGGAACTTGTAAATGAGAGAGAGAGATAAAATAAAAAAGGGTAAACGCAAAGTGGGAAGTTACATAGATAGGAGAGTTGAGATGAGAGAAGAGGGTAATGAATCAGAATCCCCCACCACGACACACTTACATTACACCAACATTAATTTAAAATACTACTAGTATACTCCTTTTTTTTTTATTGCAAAGGTTAAAGAATAAAAAGAGAAAGATTTTAAGTTGTTTATAATTTTTTTTTGTTTTTTAGTTTTTAATTAATGTTCTTATCATATTGGTTAGCAATTTTTATTATTCATAAAAGGTTAGAATAATATTAAAATCACACTAAATAAGAAAATGATCTTGTTAGTATTGGTTAAAGAAATATTTATTATGAAGATCAAAGGAGAATATAAATTATGTATTTTAATAAAAAATCTTTTAATTTTTTAATTAATGTTTAATAATAATGATTAACATTTGTCATAAGAAAAATATTTAATATCATTTAACGCACTATCTTATTTAAAAATAATTCTTTCTTGAAAAATCATTTATTAAAACCTGATTGATATTAATTGAATAAAAATAA
>PYAF01003910.1:521844-571228 GCA_007407185.1 Glycine tomentella | reverse complement strand
TATTTGTACAGTTTTGTATTGTACAGTGAAACTATGATGTATATTCACCATATTATGATGTACAGTGTTATGATAGTGACTGTGATGCTGTCACTTCTAGTGTATGCTTCCAAACTGCTTAAACTCTGATTGATTATATGTCTGTTTGTGATGTGTGGATTGTAATGACCCTGATTAGTAAATTGGGGGCGTTACAAAACACCTAGCTAAAAGCTTCCTCACAAAATCGAGAGGTGCACGAAAATGCCTCTATCTTTGTGTAGAGGCTATTGTGCTATGTAGAAATAGTGCATATTCTCTTCAAATAATGTCACATTCATAATAATAATAATAATAATAATAATAAATTTTATTTATTTTTACTCACATAAGAACTTTACTTTAAATATTTTTATTTATTTCTCTTTAATCAAATGATCTTTATTTCCATCTTATTTCTCTTTTTTTTTTCCTTCTCAATTCTCATCTATTATTTTCTCCTCACAACCAAATGTTGACTTAGTTCTTCTAAAGTGATAATGCGTACTTTAAAAAATAAGTGCACCCATGATCATTAAATGAAAAATTAATTTCTAACATAAAAAAAATATTGACTGGGGTTTTGGATAAAGTAATCTAAATCTCTTGTATTCAAGTTTCATCATGTGCATATTGCTAAGAAATAAACAAAAGTAAATTTTAAATAATGAAAAATAAAAAAAATAGTTTGAAAATTAGAGAATCAAATATTAAGTATTTGATATTTTGATACCAACATACTAGTAATTTGCAATTATAAAAATATTGTTTAACACAAAATAGTATTTATTGATAGAATCTAATCAATTTATTATTCATAGATGCATAAATCGAAAAATGGGGAAAAGAGAGATAAGGAGAAAGAAGTGTACAAAAGATAATTATATATATATATATATATATATATATATATATATATATATATATATTCTGAGAGAATTGTATATCTATAAGATATGTTTTTTTTTTTTATCCAACTGGATCAGGCTTTTCCACTGTTCGACACGTGGCAGTCTGCATGTATTATTACATTTAGATATTCAGATAATATATACTAGATTAAATAAAAGAAAATCTATCTGGATTTAAAAGCAATGTTGGAGATCCGTGTCGAGTGGCATGTCCTGCCTAGTCTGATACCATCTCTCCAACTCCAAATGCCATAACCAATCTACGTATCCTATACAGATTTCGTCTTCTTTTTTTTTTTACTGATTGAAGAAACTTTTTCCTCAAGTTAGAAATCTTATCCTTTTAAGATGTTATAAACTTTTTTTTGCAACGTTACCTAAATAAATCGTTTTTTATGGTACATGGATGAACTCCATTTTCAGTTGTGGAGTTTAATTGGCATTTTGCACATAGAACCCTAATATTATATTCAAATTCATTTATCTTATAAAATAAACCGAGCCGACAACTTTAACCCAAAAAACCAACAAACCCCATTATTTTCTAGTTTGGATGGCTGAGGAGATATTAAACGAAGGATAATATAATAAAATATTTTCATTTATCGTTATATAGCTTTTCTTTATAAAATTAGAATGAGTCAAGCGGATATATGATATTCATTTAATTGGGTCTCATTTAATACTTTACCTTTTTTTTTAATTCAAGAAGGATGAAAATATGAAATGAAACTATTTTAATAAAATTATAACTTATTATTTTATCAACTTTGGAACTAATAAAATGTAAAATTTTATTCTAAAATATTTAAGAAAGGATACAATGACTTTTTCTTTTTTATATATTTCATTTTTTACTTCAGATCATTTCTTTCCTTTTCATTTCATTTCTCCATCATTATCCCCACATACCAGAAACATCCGTACCATGGTCTTGAATTAGCAGTGTTGCTCGGAAGGAAGAAAAACATGTTCCATGATGGACTGAATAGAAGATTGGGAATAAATGGTTTAACTAATAAGTTACTACATTATAGACGAGTTATGGACAAAAGCAAAGAGTCCATAAAAATCGCGTGGTAGCTTTGTCCATAACATAAGAAAAGATGTATATCGAAAAAAAAAAAAAAAAAAGAAGCAAAGATGAGATACGAACGATGTTACAAAATATCATATAATTGCTTGTTAAAATATCTGTCAAAAAATTTAGTTTTTTTGAGGTAAAAAAATTTAGTCATTGGTACATTTCATGTGAGAGCATATATTATCGTTTATTTCAGTGTTTTTGAGTGATTATTATCTTAACATTTAATAATAAAAAAATTGACAGTGAATTTTTTTAATAGAATTCAAAATTCAAATCACATATTGTCATGTATTCATGTATGTAAAAATTTGTTAATTTTTGTACTAATTTTGATAATATATATGCTTGAAAAGAAATAAAAGGTATTAAGTGTTTAATTTTTATTATTATTACTATGGCATTAAGTGTGTTAATACAGGTACTTCATTCTTTGTCATGTCAATTTGTATAGAATCTGATCTGATATGTGAAAGAGATCTGTGAAGTATGGCCCACTTTTGTTGGAAGGTTTGAAGACAGGTAAGTTGTATCCTATGAGTGAGAACGGCTCTTGTCAAATTCTGCCACGTGGATTGTTTTCTAGTTTGCATATAGTTTAAAATTTAAATTTTAATAAAATTAATTAAAGCATTAAATGTAACTTAAATTAATTTAATTGAAATAAAATAATTTATTACGAAATTTTAAAAATAACTCGAAATGTTAAACAAGTACGTAATATTGTAATGATAAAACCATTAGGAATAGCATAATAACGATTAATCTAGAACTTAAGATTACGTAAAAAAAAACTTTAGATAATTTGCATGCAATATTATATTCGCTTTTTCTTACCGTTATTAAATATATAAAAAAAATTATACGGCTATACCAGTCTCTATTCACGTAGAACATTTAAGTGTGAGTTTAACTATGAAGAGATAAAAGAAAAAGAAAAATTATGCGTGCATCTTACATTTTTATTTTATTTTATTCTAATTTTAATAGTTTTTTAATCTCTTTCGTTCTTTTTCCTTTTACACGATCAAATACATCTGTAATAAAAGTTTTAGAAAAAAAAATCAGTAAATATTGTTTAAGGAAAGTGATTATTTATTTATTTTTTTACATTTATAATATGTTTTTATTTTTCACTCTCACTTTTAACTCTTATCATTTGATTTTTTAAGAAAAACATTGAAATATTAAATTGCATTCCTATCATTATATAATTTTGAAAATGACATTTTCAGAAATACATGTCCAAAGCTTGAAACAATTGCCGTAAGTGTCGCAATGCCGGCAAATATATGAAATTGAAAATATATGTTTATTTTATAGTGTGTTTGGACGGACAATTTTAAGATTTCAGAAATTTTGAAATGTAGATAGATTGAAATGCATCATTTTAAATTTTTAGATTTTTAAAATTTTTTGTTTAGATAAATCAATTTAAATTCTTTTAATTTTAAATTTTTATTTAGATAAAACAATTTCAATTTCTTATATTTTGAATTTTTTATTTAAATTAAATAATTTGAATTTATTATATTTCATTTTTTGAATCCAATCATATTTTAAAAATATAAATGTTCATATAAATAAAAATTATTATAAGTTTTATTCATCCTTGTTACACTCCTCAACAACACCTGTCTATCTAACATGGTGTTATTATTCTTATTTTATATATGGTTATAATTAGTTATTTAATAACAAGTTATTTTGATCTCCATCTATATTATATCTGGATACCTCTCTCTCTCTCTTGATAAGTAAACATATTGAGAGAGAAAATAATACAAAAGAAATAATTAATTCAAATAATAATAAATATATAAATTATTTTTATTTTAAATATTTTATTAATTTTTTTTCCTTTTCTTTTTATCGTATTATAAATTATATTATATTTATATTTTTTTTCTTTATATATGTAGGTGTTGGGATAATAATATGGTGTCTAAATATTATAACTATATATCACGTCATGGAACACATCACCAAAACATGAACCTTAACAAATAGACATAGGGAAGGCTAGTGTGGTCCCGAGACAACATATATTTAATCAATACAATGCAATCACAAAAACATAACATAACCCCATTGAATATTCTGCAACATAGGGTAAAAAAGATGGCGCGGTTGATGATAGTGGTGTGGTGCGCGGTGGTGGTGCTACTGTGCGTTGCGGCCGACGTGTCGTGGGTGGAGGAGGCGGCAAATCCGATACGAACGTGTGGGTTGAGAGTGAGCAAGAACTTATTGGATTCATATGAGTGAGTTGAGTCTATGTGGGAAGAGAGAGAAAATTTAAAATTCTTTCATTTTTTAAAGAATTTGAATTTTTAAGTTTATAAGTAAAAACAAATTCTGTTTTAAAATGTTAAAATTTTAATTTTTTTTTAAATTAGTATCCAAACATATTATTTAGGAGGGAAGAATTTTAAATCCTCTTGACAATTATTTTCTTCAATTAAAATTATTCATCCACATATATACTATAAGAGTGTGTTTGGATAAAAAAAAATTTAACTAAGGAAAATAATTTATCATAGAATTTAAAATTCTTTAATTTAAAATTCATTATTTAGATGTTTTTATACGAAGAATTCATTTTTTTGGAATTTTAAACAATTAAAAATGTGAAATTTTAATTTCGTACTAAAAAGTGAGAAATTGAAATTCTTTTCTTCTATAGAACTTCCACCGCACCACTCTATGCTCTTATTTTCATCGTCCAAGAGTACTCCGATCTTCACTACTCTCATGGCACCCACCTCACACGCCTCTCCGTATATGAGGTTCAAAATTTTAAAAATGAAAAAATTCAATTTTTTTTTCCTAAATACAAAATTTTAAAAATGAAAAAATTTAATTTCTTTATTCAAACACAAAATTTTAAAAATAAAAAAATTTCAATTAAAACATTTGAAATTCTTTAAAATTTTAAATTACATTACCATACTCCGAAGGAATTGTGTAGAGATTTGTGTCTTGAATGATTGGTATCACCTTGCTAGTGAAAAATGAAACCCAACTAAACAAGCAAAACAATTTGTGTACACAGTTTTCGTATACCTTGGACGACATTTGTGTCATTAAGTTGTTGTTTTCATAGTAATAGTAATAAGGATACGTCACTATATGTCTACAGAATAATTAGAATGCCAATCCTTAGCGTTGAATCATTACAAAGTTTGCAAATCTTTAATTTGTTTCTTAATTATTCTGAGAATCAGTCTTTAAGGGATATTCTAACAAGAATACTAATTAAGAAAGAATAATTTTATTACATGAATAATTTTAATTACGTGAAAAATAAAATATATATTAGATAACTTTTTTATTTTACAAAATAAGTTTTTTCCTAACCAAAATTTTAAGATATTATCTTATGCTAACAAAAATACTAATTAAGAAACAATAAATAAATTACTAAAATATTTTTAACTACATAGAAAAATAAAATATTTTCAATAGCCTTTAGATTTTTTTACCAGAAATATATTTAAGACATACATTTTATTTTTATTTTATTAATTAATATTTTAGAAATAAAATTACTTTATATTTTTTAGTAATTAGGAGATTTGTTAGAATGATATTATAAAAATATTTACAGTTAAAAAATTAATTATAATTTTATAAAAAGATTTCTAATAAAAATATTAATTATTATTTTTTAATTTGTGTGTTGCTATGTGTAATTATAAGTAACAAATAAATCATTAACATAAGCCTAAAAAATATGCATTACAAAAGAAAGTATTTAAGATTATAAAAAATATGTATAATTAATTTAAAAATACATTTAAAAGAAAAAAAAATAGAAAAGGTCGCATGTGTTGTTTTTCAGAAGCAAGTATACTAAGAATTAAATCACTTTCAAAAGAAAATATTTTTATTTAATATGCAAGGATAAATTTGAAAGTGATTTATTTAAGAGAAAGAAATTTTCAAACATAACAATAAAGTTTTAAAATGCTTATCTTAGAAATTGAAAAAATAAAGAAGTATTTTTCATAAGTGAAAATATCTATTTTATTATATCAATATATATTAACATACTTTACTTTTTGTGACAATATCGATTCATAATAACCTTGACTTGCTTCTCACGGCTCTGAGCATTTCTTATCTCATTTCGCTTTAACTCAATCTGCTCATTTAATTTTGATGATTAATGCAAGAATTTGACATGGCCATATCAAAAACTGCAATTAGATGGGGTTTATTGGCATGATTGCTACGTGGTGATGATAGGTAGTGAATGAAAAGTCATATGGGGATGGGACGCAGAATTTCTGATTGCGCTAAAGAAATGTCAAAGAAAAGATATACATGATCGTTAGTTAGCAACTTGTGTTCCATTCCATTTAATATAACTCATTGATTCCATATAGGATATTCTAATTGTAGTTAACTTGGCTACGTGCCCTTATCATTGCCATTTGTAGCATGCATGCACTGCCTTGAATATATATATATATATATATATATATATATATATATATATATATATATATATAAGGTTAAGTTGTGCTATGATTATTGCCACGGATGCTAATGAGAATCGAGATCGAAGAAGTTGAGATATTTTAGATTAGACGAAGGGGATAGGTTTACGTGCAAATATATCAAACTCATTTCCCCTTCCTTACGCAGACATTTATCGAGAAATTAATTAAAAGGAGGATTGAATTAATTAAATAACTGATCAAACTGCAAAAGATTACTTCATTTATAAATATGTGTTCTTATTCATATATATATATACCTGACTGAAGAATTTGAACGAGACAAGAGAGCAGAGGATGTTGCTTAACGCATTTGCTATATATGCCGCTTGTGAACGGTACGTGTGAGCGCGTGCACCTGGTGATTAATCTACGATGTAGATTGAGTTGAGTATGGTCTAAGTTAAATTTTGCAAGTTTAACATGTGCTAAATCAGAGGGTCATTCCATTATAAAAACACCTATTAACTACTTCGAATTGGTAAGCCAGGCTGAGAATTCCAATCCAAGACTAAGGTTGAGGTAGCCACAAATAAAGCCAAAATTAAAAGATCGATGAATGAGGAATTGAGAACCGATCAAGTCATCCTTAATTATTAATATTAATTTAGATATGTGAACAAACTACTAGCAGTCTACAACTACAATAAACATATTGTAAATAGTGTAGTACTTGATCGGGAAACCTCCCTCTGTAACTTTGAGAGGCACGCTAAAGGATTAGGATGGTGCCATTGAGGTAGTATTGCTTATATATAAGGGGAGAAAAGAAAGAATAAAGAAGAGAAAAAGAAAGTACAAGATGTAATGTATGCTTAAAAATGAAGAGAAAGATAAGTAAAAAAAAAAAAGTAGAAATAAGGTAATAAAAGAAAAAAGTAAATGTATAAATAAAAATTCTTTTATTTAATGATAAAGTTCTTTATATTTCATCCAGACATTCGAACATAAAGTAATCTAACTATTAAAGTTCTTCTTGCACAAATGAATTTGTGTGCTTATTTAGAAGAAATAAAGAATGTAATTCATACTTTAATGAATGTAACTAGAAGAAATAAAGAAAAAAAATGACATAAACAAAATAATAATAATAACAAAGTTTAGTTTACTTAGGGAGTAAATAAAAATGATTTAGGTGAAAATTATGTTTGAATAATAATAGGATAAAAAAATGTAATGAATCATGATGTGCACACTTGTGAGGCACGTGAATTTGAGGAAGTGATGTTGCACGTGATTGAGTCAATTGTGGTTTTGTACGTTACCCTACTTTCTCTCCTAAGAAAGTGTTGAGTCAGATGGAAGGGACAAGAGATTTTTGACAGGGACGGTCCTTTAGTTCAATTAATATATGTCATGTGAATCTTGCCAATGCCCTGTATGTGTTGAAAAGTTACAAGCGACTGGATGAGCACGCCATCGTATCCTACGTATTCGCATTTCGCACCTATCAATTTCACACATAAATTAATTTTTTCTTTCACTTCGTCGCCTTTGCCGGTTTGAATCTCATAGACAATTCACTCCTTCGCACTAAAGTAGTAAAACCTTTTCCCTCTCCTTTCAATATTTTTGTGCGGTTAAGGTGTTCTGTACTGTGAAAAAACTTTAAAATATTAATTTAATCTCATTTTACTATTAATTTTTCTTCTATTTTAACTCAAACAAACGGATCCCAATTAATCAAATCAGATATCGTATTTCCAATACGTAAATTGAAATGATTCAAATTGTGGAAAAATGCCCCAAAGAAATTCTGAATCCTGAACCTGAATTAGTGCACTAAATGGAAAAAAAAGGTTTCTTGTCAATTCATCTTAATTGATATATATTGTCACTTACTTGGCCGTGCAAGCAAGTAGTAGGTTATTTCATGCATCCCGGTCCTGGGACAAACTACTGCTCCCTGCTTCCCTTCAACTTTACGTGCATGGTAAGTGAAACTCTTGGCCAATTTTAACTACAAACACACGCAGCAGACCAAGGAACTTCCAAAAAAGGGAGAACAATAATTACATCAAATAAAAAAAGTAAAACTGACCCAAAAAAAAATGAACAGGAAGCATAAAAGTCTATCCGATCGAACTTCAAAGTTGGAACTGGCTGGTCCTCAACCAAAGGAGCGAGTGACCCTACTCATTATCAAACCACGACTTTTTCTTAAATTCGGCTGAACAGTACCCTTTGACTATTCCAGCCAAATTTTCATGGCCACGTTTGAGTGGATTGACCTTGTCTTTGAATTTTAGAAAATTAAAGAAACATTTTTCATACATTAAACTATTTTAAGAATTATTACATTGAATAATTAACAAGTTAACAATTTTCTGTTAGAAATTTCCAGTTGAGGCTATATGTGTAGAACAGCTTCCAACCTTTGAATGTTCTGATCCCCATTTTAGTCAACAGGAATTTAGCCGAAGAAAATAATACAGGGTTAAGATAGCGAGTTGGTGGAACACAAATCATTGCATTGCATTTCAAACCTCATTCCCACACAGGATATGTGTCAACCTCTGCCGAAGGCTAAATATATATCCATTAGTAACTTAGGATTTCATGCTTCTTCATGTATAGTTGATAACTCCTCGTATAATTATATAAAAAATTAAATATTCAATTACCTAAAGACTCCTGATCATCTAATTATATTTACAATTGCAAAAGTTAAAGTGTTTGAGCAAAGTATATATATATATATATATATATATATATATATATATATATATATATACACACATATTTATATAAATTGACGACAACGTGATGCGACAACTAAGTGGGATTCGATTTGGCGCATGGTTTTAGCTATACAAACAAAAGCTGCAGTCCATTTATCAACATATTATAAATATAAACGAATAACAGTTTTCAGTCAGCAAATTATGCTGGATCATACGAGTAGATTAAGTTTGACAATTTTAAAAATGTGTCCGTAAAACATATATAGTCGGTGACTAACCCTTACCAAATATCAAGGGATTGGTATGAACTGAAATTTAAATACCCTTACCAAATAGTATCAAGTTTGATAATTTTAATGCACTTTTAATTGGTGAAAGTTCTTTTTCGTTTCATAGTTATGAATTTTAAACATTCTGTTAGGGTAATGGCAATCTTGTTTTAAATCCTATATCCCATTTGTCTGTAAATTAACTTTCTCGGTTTCTAAAAACTTCCTAAATCCGGATTGTCTGCATTCTTTTCTTAGTTCTAAATTTAATATATATATATATATATATATATATATATATATATATATATATATTAACTCACGTCTATTCTCTACAGAGACAATCGCGTATATTATTTTAATCTTTCTATTACCCCTTTACTGCTAAAATATTTATTAGTGCTTATCCGGGCTAATAGTAAAACACATTACAAACTTACAATAATGGAAGAAATTGATGAAAGAAAGAAAAAAAAACAATTATATATATACTTGTTAAGATTTAAGCATAATATGAATGGATGGTTTAATTAAAATGTGATGGCAAGTGAAGGTAGCGTAAATTTATGTCATTCTTACTCCTGAAAGTATTCTTAGCACCTATAAGCTACCAAGTATTTGGGATTTGTGAGATTTTAGCGTAACGAACCATAAATGGGATTAGGGAGAGGGAACCATTGTTTGAGTCATGATGTTGCTTAACGCATTTAGCTTGTGGGTTGTGGCCCTTCCTTCCTCGTTTATCGAGCAAATATCCCACTCATCAGCCCCTACATGTGCTGGCCCTCTTGTTTGAGTGATTTTCAAGCTATCAACATTCTCTGTTCTCTTCACTTCTCCGAATTATTATTTAGTTTATTTCAGTGCTTTCAAAACATTTCCTGGCCTGCTGTTACTTTTATAAAGCTCTCAGATTAATGAAAGGATAAAATAAATAAAAGAATATTCAAAATTGAATTTTAACAAAAAAAACATTGTTTGAACCATGGTCAAAAGTCAGATAGACAAAGTTGGCTTTGAGGCTACCTGCACCCACTAATGCCTCTCTTTTAACAGCCATCATTCATCTTCAACTGAAAGTTCAATAGATAATGATAGCTGAGTCAAGTAAACTTATTAAAATAAAGTATTTTGGGGAAATTTACATAAAAGAATTTCAATTACATTTCGCTCACTAGGGATTCTACTATTTGTTCGGAGGTGTCACATTATTCAAACAAGTATAGGCAAAAAGTTTGGCAGTTACTCAGTCTTGAGTCTTCCAAGTGAAAGACCAATGTGATGTGTTGTAAAATGAATTGCGTATTGCTGCCAATTTCTTTGAACACTCTTTACGTGAACGGTAAGTGAAGTTAACCACACCTCAATCATTCTAAAGTCGTTGAAAAAAAAAACGAAGTGTCAAGGGATCCAACTGAACTCAGTGTGTGAATTCTTATAAAGTCTATGACATCCTATTTAATTCTTATAGATAAAAAAAATTAAAAGTTAACATGATATTTATAGAATAAACTTTCATATAATCCTTATATACAAGTGCCTAGTAATTGTCACTTTAGTTATGCATTACACGGTTTATTTTCAATTTGTAACTTCATAAAATATTATTACGTAGTATTATTTATTTTAATCCTTGACATTTATGATAAATAAATAAATAAATTAAAGTAAAAAACATTTTATAAAATTAGATATTAACGTAAAGATTTTATGGAATAAATGTTCTAAAGACACATTGAATCTATTCAAGATTAATATATCTGCCCAAATTTACAAAACAAACATGTTGATCCACATATAAGTAACAAGAACAACCCAATTTAAACTTAAGACAACGCTAATAGGAAAAATTAAGAATACTATTTATTTAATATACGAAAAGTATAACTTATATATAACATATTTAGTACGTAATTTAATATTTAACATAACTTAGGAAAAAGTTTGTTATAGGACCAAATTAGATTGATTTAAAAATAAAGAGAATTAATTGACTGACAAAAAAATTAAGAGACAAAAATTAAATATAATCTAAATTAAAATAATACAACTATAATTACCTAACATTTATAAAAAGTTTAGTTTCCAGAATATATAGTTACTTAAGAGAGAGGGATGTAGCATGCTTTCCAACCTAAACAATAAAAAGAAAACTAAAAAACGACAACCACAATTTAAAAAGACAGATATCTGTTGTATTTTGTTATTGAATTGAAGCTTTGATTTCGGTTGTATTGTATGCTGTATGCATGCATCTCTAGACCAAGAACAAGTTATATGTCATCTTTGAGTGCTACGTCCTATCTAATTGTGCCTCCAAACTCGAAAGGATTTTCCATTATGAACTAAAATATCATATTCTATATAGCAACAAACTCGTTTGCAATATTAAATAATATAAATTTCGTAATGGTAAGTGTAGTAACTGATAATAAGTTGAAGCTAGGTGGACTTAAATATAACATAATCAGCATGACGACGATACCTGGCCGTCCAAAAGACCAACACGCCTTTACGCGTTTGTAGAGAGAAAATTAGATAGATGGGTTAGGTTTTATTTGCAAACAATAGTTGCATCATTTAGGCTCATATAAACAAAATGATGATATATACTTGGTCGGAATATTATCCAAATTATATATACACGAGTCATTAGCAATGAGAAATGACTCCAAATGCAGGGGTAAAATCTTGGTTTATATAATAGTAACTAATTGATACACACAGTTTTAAAAGTAAGGTAATTTTAAAAAATAAGGTAAACGTTAAGAAATAACTTAAATTTATAAATCATACTTAAACTTTAAACTTAAGAAATAGACCATATGTAAATAATTTTAAAATTACTCTACTTTGATACATAGTTTTTTTTATTACTTGTTTTTGTAAAAAAAAAGTCTTTAAAAAACTATCAAAACGAAAAGTAAAGAAAGTATAATAAGTTCAATGACTTAGGCAATTGATTGTTAGTTTGAATCTGTCGCTTAACATTATATTTACATATTCTTTGGGAATTCATAATAAGTACATCATTTTTGTAATTTGCACTCTATAATGTTGTACCCAATTTGGTGATCATCATAATTAAAATATGGTAAAGCACCAAAATGATGCTGTATATACATAATCACATCAATTTATACCTGCACCCTTTTTCATGCTCTTCTCAACAATAACTATGTATGTTGTTGTTCCCGCTTTGACTGCTTATTATTATACTTTTGAATGGTGGTTTTGAATAGTACCTTAGCTTAACCCCACTTCCGGATATTATCAATTTTCCAACACCTTAATTAGTGATCTTTATGGTCAATCAAAGACTATTGTTGAAGTTTTATTCGCAATAAACACCTATATATGTGACAATCTTTCAAGTGATTCATGTTTGTTTTATCAGTCAAAGTGTTTCATATTTGTTATAACATTTAATATATTGTTGTGAAAAAACAAAAAATAACATTCAAAATATTATTACAGTGGAAGATGACAATACTAAAGCGTTATGCATTAAATGATAAATACAAAAAAAATCTCACTGTAACAACATTTAAGAATCATATAAAATTTGTCGTATAAATGAAGTAATCTCTCTTATTATATAAAAGGATATGTATTGAAACTTATGTCGTACACGTAAACGATGTTGAGTTATACATTATACCCTTACAAGTGACATATATATGATTGACAAAAAGGGATAAAATCCACAAGTTTTATGATAATTTGCAGTAGAGAATAAAAGGCTTAGTACGTTGACAATAGAAAATAAAAGGTTTAGTATAAAGCATATAGACGTAAATTTAAAATAAAATGACACGTGTAATTTAAAAATATGATGAATCATGGGGTAAATACTCAATTTAGTCATTGTTTCTTAAAGAAAAACGCTTGGATCCCAAAATTTAAAAAATGTGAACAGTCAAGTATCAAATGCTTACCTTCTGACCAAATCGACGAAGATCGATTGGTTTTGTCTTCAAAAGTCAATTGGAGCAGGGCAGTCAACAATAGTTTTCACTTGTTAGAGGGTTTCTCTCTCCCTCTGACTCTGACTCTCACTCGAAAAAGGTAAGAACATTTGAAAACACAACTGGTAGGCATTGGTGAGAATGACGTAACAAAGATTATTTTGTTTTGTATTACTCATGCCGTAAAAAGATGAGAATTTTTCTAAACTGACAAATTGGTTTATCAAAATTTCAAGTGACAATTTCGTTTATCCAAATCAGCAGTCCACTCAACACAATTTCTCACTATCAAAATGGTCCATTAGTGTCATGTAGGCTGCGTTGGTTTGTGTTTACGAAAGGCATAGACGTTGAGACAAATTTGTCGATCTTTTTACAAATTAAGAGAATTTTTTAAATTTTCAAAATTTAGGAACCCAAATGAAGTGCTTGTAAATTTGAGTAAATTTGATATTTAACCTAAATCATTTCTCTGAATGTAATTACAAGTCTTTGACTTCCAACATTATTTGATTGAGAGCACTTGGCTGCTTGATGTTCAATTAAGATAACTTCAGTTTGAGTTCTCTTTTGCTGGACCCAAACCTTGTGGCAAGAGTTGCAATTTTGCTAATAATAATGAAAAGCTTTGCTGTTCTGGACCTCAATGATTGGGGTGTAAAAAAACTGCTAGATTAATCTTTTTACCTCAATGCCATACTAGAATATAGGATCACAAATCAGTGAAAGACTATATATCGCTAGCTTTTCTTTCTCCAATTTTACTTTCGTGTTTCAGTGTATAAGAATAGTTGAATAGTATGCATGTTTAAGGTATTGTGTTGTGCGTTTTTTTTTTTTCTTCTAATTTGATGAATTAATAATGCGAAGGCGTTGTCTTAGACTTGGGCAACATTTTAACCTAATATTAGCTTTCTAAATTATGGTCTTAGCAGAAAGTAATTGCAGAACGAACACAAGTGAAGAGTGAAGACCCACTAACGCTACCAAGAATTGCGCCCACATCCAAAAACAAGAGAACAAAGTGTCTGACAGTTAGGGTATGCAGGGGCAATTAGATTAGAGTAACTGTGTCCACAATTTGAAGAACAAATGGCTAAATCTTAGTCTTCAATTTTTGACATGCTTGCATTGCACCCACTAACTTCAAATTTGTTTCATTATTAGCATCAAGGTAACATCTTTATAATAGCTACAAATCTTTAGAAACAAAATTGCCCCTACCAGCATGTGAGTTGTGACCATGTTAGGAAATGGTATGAACACGAACTGAAAAACAGAATGATAATTTTTTTGGGAGGGGTCAAGCTAACAAGAAGCCGACAAAATAATCTCAGCTTTTGGGTAAGCTATCGGTGATGATATAAACCAAGTGTTGCATAATTTAGTACTTACAGATTCAGATAAGCGACTCCTCCTTACTCACAGAGTCACAGGAAGTGTTGTTCTTTCCCCCACACAACACAAGTCAATGATTCAAAGGACTGCAACTTTGCTTGTTGACTCCGCAACTAACAAAGTAAACATAAGCAATGGATATATGTGTGTGTGGCAAACTGATCAGAGAGACCCCACATCTCCATATGAATGGTTAGAGAGATAAAGTGTGTATGAAGGAGTTTCTTAGATTTACTCTAATTCACAAGAGACATAATTAGGAGATTGGTTCAGGGCCAAAAAAACATAATTTCCATTTAGGTATAATAGCAACACTAATTGCTAGCACATGGTTGCATTAGAGAAATCAAAATCATGGTCTCTTTTATAGCTAAATCCTATCTATTATTATGAAGGGCGTTGATGTTGTTGTTGTTAGACCTCAAACATTTACTGATGGTCTTAGACATCTATCATTGTTAACCACCATTTGCTACCTTAAAAGGACTCTCGTTTCCACCAAACTACATATCTTGGTCGGTGTTTTACAGCTTAAAGCAATTTGTGGTGGACAATTCAGATCTGATTAGGCATATTGCTGGATTTGTACAATCTATTGTCATTTCAATTATTTCTTTACGTGATGTGCACAATTGATGCGCTTAATAAGTAAACAAAAATTACACTCATAAATTTTCTTATTTTCTCTGTCATTGTATTTAACTTTTTTTACATGAGTATAACAACTCTTACCAATACTTCTTTCTCTTCCACATTTATATTTCCTACTTATGCTTAGAATTGGAAATCTATCTTACTGTACTACCTATCTGATTGCACATTAATAAAGGTATTTATATTGTCTTCATGCATTTGCTTTGAAAAATGAATAAAACTCTCACCGAACAAAACTTTCCAGTACCAATTGATTGTAAAGTTATTAAAATTTCTCATAGTAAATGTCTCAGAATATATTTTCTTATAGAGTAAAACTAAACTTCAAGATATATTGAGAAATAAAAAAAAATATTTTACTCTTATTTTTATATGCAATAGAAATAGACAGTATACGGATTTGAGGCATGAATATATTTGTATATAGTAGAGCAGAGAGGCTGGCTGAACAGGATTCTGTGGAGTGGCCCAGCAGAGAAAGAAGGACAAGGAATATGTGGCTGTGGACCTGGTCTTTGATCTTTATCCACTTTATAGTGTTGAAAATGGAGGTTATGATTTTGCCTCGCACATGAAGATAAGAATGAGGTTGTGGCAGATCTTTACGACATTCCCTACTATTCGAATATGATGCACTAATGTTGGTGTCTTTTGATACCAAGTATTTTGGGTGAAAAAGATTGAAGTTTCCCCTCTCCCCTAATTTGTTTTCTTAATTTCTTAATTAAGAAGGATAGTAAGAAAGAAAATAAAAATGAGAAAGAGGTTTAGCTGTTTGGGTTTAATGCAACTTTTTACTTATTCCTTGTCTTTACGTAATTTATCAATAAAGATGGGCCTTGGCACTGCTGCAATCGTAGGGTCTACTTATTTTTTTAGGTGCCAAATGAGGGGCGGCGAGTGGGGCAGCTTGGGCTCAGCCATTTGGATCCAACAAGAATAAAGATGGGAAAGTGATAAGGTAAGGGGAGAGCAGAATAGCCAAGAATTTCAGGGGACTTGAAAAATATAGAAGAAGAAGAAAAAAAAAGAACAAGTTAGAGAGAAATAAATGGGAAAAAACTAAATGTCACTATTTATTTTTAGTTTTAGTTGTTTACCGTTTTATTTGCTCCACATAACAAAGAACCACAAGACAAGAAACCTGTTTTTATTTAATCTACACATGAAGCCCACCAACAAGTTGCTCTCCGGTTTTAGCCAATAAGGAAATAGGCTATTCATAACCGGATAGATATATTGTGGGTTTATAAGTAGTAAAGCCCAATAAGGGTTGGATAAGTCAGTTTCTGCACCACAAAAGATGCATCTCACTCTTAAGTTGTTGTGTTAGTGGTATCGAACTTTGATTTTCTTAAAAGTAAAGTTTTGAATTTAAGTCTTATGATGAAAAAATATAATTGAAAGGGGAGAACTCCAGTAAAGATAGTCAACATATTTTCAATGAAGATTAATTATCAACAAAATTGATAAATATTTTGTACCGATAATATAATAATAATAAAAAAAAATCTCTTAACTAATGGGTTAAAGTGTGTTTGCAGAGCATGTACAATATAATGTGCTCACAATTCATAGGACCCAAAAAAACTGATGAAGAGAAAGTAAAGATTCATATGTTCCCTAGTTTTAATATTTTCTATTTATCTAAAGAATATCTCTTGGTCTAAAAAAAAGGTAATTGAGGCCTTGACTTTAGGCTTCATTTTTTTTAAAGCAAGGTAACCTACAGTGAGAAGTCATGAGACTAATCATTGACAAAGTAGAATACCAAATAAGAGACAACTCATTTTCCCATAAATGTTGTTATATTCACATAGCCAAGAATCGAACCTCAATCAAATGGTTAAAGAGCCCAAGCTACTAACCACTTTAGCTACACCTTCTAGGTACCTTAGGCTCTATTTGATATGATGTGAGCATGATTTGAGTTGATTTGGATTTAGAAGATGTTTAAATTTAAATTAATCAATGTCAATTGATTTAGGTTGATTTAGATTCTTTAAATTATTTTTTACAACTTGAACTGAACTATTCTGGCCATTCTAGATTGATTCGGATCGAGTCATTAAAATTTGAGTGTATTAATAAAGTAATAAAAAATATTGAAAAAATTAGAAAAATAGATTTATAGATAAGAAGAAAAATTAATAAAATGAGTAAAAGCTTATAAATATTCACTCAGGGGTTTTAGTTCAGTCAATTAAGAAGAATTTTTGTGTTGTTCTAAACCTTTTAGTATTTATTTTTTGTTTTTGTGGATAAAAAAACTAATAAATGTTCTCAAATGTCAAAATTATCAAAATATACAAATAAAAGGTATATAATTATAGACTAACGAATTTAATGGTACTAACTAAAGTAATCAAATTTCTTAATTCCTATAAATTACTTTAAAAAAATCTTCTATATAAAACGGAGGTAGTAAAAGATACGCGGCTCACGCCGTTCACCCAAGAATGCGAATGTGAAGCACCAGATTGTAATGATTCCTTCAATGTGAGCCAATGAAATATGGGAGGAGATGTTTGCAGCTCTGTGTTAATTAATTGCCTATTCTTGCTCTTACCCCTCAATTTAAGACTTAAGACCCTCCTAGTGCATAAATTAATAAATTTGCTTTTCTTTAATTCCCTCCTATCGTCAATTCAATCTACTTTGGACGTGTTTTTTTTTTAATTTTTTTTTTTTTATGTCAATCTCACTCTCTAAATCACGGTGAATGTCAGTCTAAAAGTCATTGGTAATTGGTTTGCAAACAAAAAATTCAAGCACAGCCTTAGTAACTCAATAAGCAAAATATTTTGATCAAATCAAAATGTATTCTGCAACCTCAAAGTAACCATGTTTTTCACTTCTCTAACAAATCTAACAGTACACATTCAGTCCACCTTGCAGATCCTTGCGGTGCCACCGTTTTGCTGTAAGATCAACCAACCAAGAACACTGAAATAGGATACTAATAGTTGTGTAACCTTGTTACCTTTTTATTATTTAAAGCAAGTAATATTTTAAGGAAAAATAAAAGAACAAGAATACTTCACTGTTTTTAAAAAGTAGTATATGTAATAAGCATTGCATTATGCAATAACTGTCATTAGAAATCAATAATGAAATAGTATATCATTAGCATAATAAAAGTCAACTAAGAAGAATAGGGAAAAGAATAGTCCTAAAGAAGAATTAAAACATATATAAAACGTGCAAGATCTTGATATGAAATGTGAATACTGTTAACATGTTTTGATCACGAATGACTATAAATGGATAAGTTGGAAGAATTCTACGTAAAATTGACTTTTGTGAAACTTTTAACATGATAACCGTTCATGCGTAAATGGTGTTAAGTACAAAAGAGTGTGGCTGTGACTTGTGAGAGTGAATATTTCTCATTTCTTAGATCTTAGCGGTGTAAATGGGTAAGTGGCCGAAAATGCTAAAATAACCGTTTCTTTCTTTTTGAAAAATTACATGGTGGCTCTTAATCTTATATGTCTGCGCTCGAAGAATACCAATTGGTTTCGCTTATTTGAGTCTTTGACCACGTGATTGTATATTGTTAGCCATAATGGCTTAACTAGGTCAAATCAAAGCCGAATTGAGTTTCACTTGTGAAAGCATCACCAGATTTCTCACGCTGGCTTTATCATAATGGGCTAAATCAATGGAATATCTTTTGCTTAGAATTTTCAAACTTAAACCAAATTATCATATTTTAAAATTATTTTAATTTTCCTTCTATTGTGGAACCTTTGGAAGGTCTTACTTTTTCACTGTTTTGACATCCGTCAACCATTTTTGCTTCAACATTATAATGTAAGTTTTTGTGGCGATATCCTGGCATTCAATTCTTCCAGAGGAATGGACTTCAAGTAATACATGTTATAATATAACCATAACCATTTGTCAAATTAGCATTAAGCTATTGTTTAATCATAGTATTCTTCTTTTGACTGTTTTCGTGGTCTTTTCCACCACTAATGGGGTTTAATGGGGTGAGGTTTAACACCCCACCAAAAAAACAAAAGGAAATATAAAACGCTTGACTTGATTACCTACTCTGATTGGTGTAATTCTTTATATTGATTAGTATATTTGATTTAATGGTTTAGCACAAGATCCTTCATTCCAGAATATAAAACACTAGATTTGATGACCTGCTCTGCTCGGAGCTTGGAAGACAGCTAACAAGCACAAAATTACAACATATATAAAGGCGCACAAAGAAACTAAACAATTCAACAAACCGATATGCCTCCCATCTAATGCTATTGAAATGAGCACCAGTGCCTGCAGTACCCTTCTTATCAGCTTTTAAACTCAACATAAGAGCTAACTTGAGCATTAGTTTTACCAATAAGACTAGTCCAAATTTATGTTTTGCCACTAACAACTAATCAAAGACATGCGCAATTCTTTTATATCTTGTTATTGAAATTTGAAATAAAAAATTGTAGTTTAGTTAGGCCCTTTTTTAAAAAAAAAAACGCTTAGAAAAATTATCAAGTCATTGTTTAATTTAAAAACTATGACAAAATAAAATGGGAATTCAATGAAATGGTCCAATTTGATTGAGTCAAGCTCAGCAACAAGTGTGGCCTTGTATTCAACAATTGCGCAGTAGCTTCAAGTTTGAACACTTCACTATGACTCTGAGACTCTGAGAGTGAGACAGAGCAATTCAAATACAACAACAACAACAATGATTCGCAATACAAGTACAACCACGTGCGTAAATTGCACAACAACAAGCCAGAGCAACTTGATATTTGATTCATCGCATTATTGATCAATTAATTACGCGCTTTCTTCAATTCATTGTTAGAGCAACCGACAAAAGAGGAGCAAAATTCTATGCTTGTATAAGAAATCAAGAATCTGAATTACAGTAATACTGGTAGTATATGATTGGAACCTAATAATTAATTTGCCTCTCTGTTCATTTCATTACAAGTGGTAACGTTCACTTTATATATTACATAATAATTGATAATTGATTGATATAAAAATAAAATTAAAATGTTATACTAACGCTAAAAGGAGTAGTAGCGAGCGAGCGAGCCCAACGAATTGGTGACCTAATTAATTGGGCGGTTCGGTGGGCGAATCGCGATTTTGGCCGGCAAGGGACGACCGGTCCCGGAGCCGCCGCAACTGCTGCAGGCCATGCGACCCGACCCGGCGCATGTGGAGCATCCGACATCGCCGTCGGACCAACGCGAACAGAGGCACGTGACTCGACCGGTTCCGTTGCACGTGGGGCAGCGACTGAATGGGCCTGCCATGGGCTTCTGGTCCATAACCGATTTCACAAGAACCGCTCCGGCGAGAACGCTTAGACCGGTGGCGAGTTGGCTCAGCACCATCGGACCCATGATTTTAATTTGCTGAACGGAGACGAATAGAGAGAGAGAAGAAGATTTTATGTCTAGTGTGGAATGAATAATAATAGGTAATGAGAGAAGGAGAAAAAAAAGAAACGTAGATAAATAAATAAAGTGGTTGTGGAATTGTACACGTTGACGACACTGGTTTTGGTGGCTGGAAGAAGCTTTTGGGTTTGGACTTTGGAGGGTAGTGAAAGATGTTTTTCTCTTCCGTTTTGGTTTCGCTTTCCAAACGGTAATTGGGACATATTTTTTTCTTTTTAGGACGGTTGACGGTGTCTTCTATTTCATACTAAATAATAATAATTAATTAACAAATAGTTTCTGTGTGATTTTTAATTTTTCAACTATTTTTTATTTTTAAAAGTTTGTTTTAGATTTTATTATTTACTCTTCCTATCCATTTTTTTAAAACTTTTTTATGTAATACAAAAAAAAAAAACTGTGGAGTGTTTCATTTTTACTATTTACAACGTTTAAATTGCTTTCTTGCACATCACTTGTTAATAAAAAAATATGACTATTTAATATTTATATAATACAGTAAATTTTAAAATTCATTGCAATACTGCTTGGTAAAACCCAGAAAATAATTATATATTTTATTAATGAATCTTTATAACAATTCTCTTAAATATTTAAAGAAGACATATTTTGTTTTTCACTTCCAACACTTCATTACTTTTATGTTTAATAATCATTGTTTTGTTGTACTAGCTAGTAAGTATTTTAGAAGTTCAAAAAAATTGTCATACTCTTGATATATTGTCCAAAAACCTTGCAATAAGATTTAACGATAATATTAAATATGCATTCAAAAGAAAGTATTAAATAAAAATAGTGTTTATTTAAAACTTAAAATAAATAGTAGTAGTATGTAATTTAAGTATTTAGTGATTTCGTAAAAAATAAACATTTAGTGATTAGACAATTTATAATTATCTTTGAGATTATGATACTATCGAGGCGTTATTGTTTTTGTTAAAAAAAAAAGCTTGTTTAATTTTATGATTTAAATTAGAACTTTGTTAGCGTGCATATGTTAAAACTCATTTATTAATAGAAAACAATATTGTTTTCTATTAAGTCATCTTAATTGTTTGAAATATTATACTTTGTTTTTAATATTAAATATTTTATTTCCTACCTTATGACATCATGTTAAAAAAAACATTATCAATAATAGTTCGGTTGCTATTTCATTTCGTTGGCACGCATGCTTATGAAATTGTGACAAGGTATTTTAATGAAAGAAGTTACTTTGAGATTCATTGAGAACATTTTTCTGCCACTCGGCATAATATTCAGACAAATCAACAAGAAAGAGGAGAAGAGCAAAACAATGGATAAAATTTGGGACCATTTCTTCGTCTCAAACAAAATAATTAATTAATTTACGTTCAAATTTGTTTTAGAAACTTTTATCCAAAACAAATCGACATATTCACCACCTGTGGTAGAAGCTGACTCCCTTTGTGCGATTTATATTGTGACTGATGGATATCATTCTAGCCATCCGCGTGCCATGTTTCTAGGACCGTATTGGCAACCTCGCAGGTTAATAAAGAAGGTAACAAATTTATGTCATGGTTTTTTTATTTTCTTATTTAAGTATTCATGTGTTGAAAAAGATAGACGACCAAATCCACTATGATTGAGTAAGTAGTTAGTGATAAGAAGTTTAGTAATTTGTATAAGATTCTAAATATAAGTTTCATTTGTACACATAAAAAAAATAAAACAATCACCTTAAGAAAAACTTGTGATTTATCATGTGTAAGTTGTTATTGGGTGATTTATGATTTAGTTAGTATTCTTTTTTAATAGTTTTTGTAGTCCATTGCGGCGAAAAGCATGCTTAATGGTAAATGAAAAGTTATTTATGATTTATGTTTTGTTTAAATTTCTTCTCACGGTGGTTTTCCAATTCTTGCGTCCCAAGGCTAGGTGAATATTAATAAAAAAAATGGGGTGGGGAGAGAGATTCCATTGAAAAGTACATTGATATTAATAGTGGCTCAATTTCCTACTATATATATATATATATATATATATATATATATATATATATATATATAAATGCACATATGAAGTCAAGTTCAGCAATTGAAATAATATGTTATTCGTATCTTTCCATGAAATGCTATTACTAATCCTATAATATAAGTTTTTTTAGTAATTTGATAAATAACACGGAAAGTTATTTATGAAATGGCATGAATTTGAGATGTTCCAAGTTTATTCCAGTGTTATTCAATTTGAAATATTTCAATTTTACTGAAAATTGATTTATATTCCAACTCATTCACGTATGGTAAGGCATACTCTCAGTGGTCAAATTATTTATTCGCCACTTTTTGTACAAATTGTTTCGTACGAAATGGTATCTGTTTTAATTTTAATGAAAGTTGAGATTCTCTTTTTTTAAAGAATTCTGGGTGTCAAATTAAGTTTTTCCATGAAGTAGAATAAACGTTTTATTTTTTCCTGAATAAGTAGAATAAAGGTAAATATATATTTCTTCATTTTAACTTAAAGATCACATAAAAGTATGGCAACAAATTACAGTCAACAAATCAATCTGAATAGTTCGCACAAAAGAGAAATCTAGATAGTTCGTGCACAAACATTTGCAACTTAGACATAATTTTTCGATCTCTTAAATGCCGTTTGGAATATCAAACACATGATAACAACAAACAATTTGAATTTAAAAAACAAAAAGGTTGAGATGGCCGAGTTGGTCTAAGGCGCCAGATTAAGGTTCTGGTCCGAAAGGGCGTGGGTTCAAATCCCACTCTCAACAACAATCTTTTTTGACCAAAATCGAAAAGAAACAGATGCCTGCTTATTCCAACTAATGATAGCTAACGTAGTATTCTTAACCAGATTTTTCGTTTGGTACATCATAAGGATTTAAGGGTTCAGTTGCTGTGTTGGCTTAGCTCTTTAGATACCTTTATTGTATTCTTTGCTGGCTGGTTTTCCATGCATCCTTGGTTAGTGAGGTGAGGATAGTCAGTCATCTTTTATCTTTGTGTTTGGGTTTTGGTACCCCTGTTGTACCCTTTTTATCAATATATTTATCTTTGTCGAACAACAAAAAAAAAAACAACCAACCAGTTTCAGTGCTTTACCCTCTATCACTACTACCCATTGATTAGAAATGGAATAAAGCATGCTTGAGCTAACTGCGAAACGAATAAAGTGTGTTTTTGGATCGGCATCCAGAACCCACAAACTTGGATCAAAAATATGAAAATAAGAAGCAATATAAAATAGCTTTTACCTTAACATGGGAACCTTACGTGCATCTTAGCAGAAGTAACGCGAAAACAAACAGGCTAAAAAACTACTATTATCAAGTTTACCTCCCAATTCCCCGACTCAACAATTCGCGAAGAATTAACAGAAGGAAAAGTACCTTAGCAACGCCAGGTTTTGCTGGATAAGACTCACTTGTCATATAAAGCAATAATCACGTAAAATAGAAATGATACATCATTTTTTTTTTGTTTCTTGAGCTAATAAAACAAAATTTCACTTCGAAAGAAAAGAAAATACTACTCAAAAAACTTGTCTGATATTGATGTTGATTCTAGAAGTTTGAATGTATTTTAAGAAACAAATATCATCATGCGTCAGCTGTGTCTCAAGATGGCCTATTTCAGCATTTTCTTTATCTGTGAAGATCCGAGGAACCCCTGCAACATAGACCAAAATCAAACCAATTTCCAGTAATTAGACAGAATCTTGAAACTGCACAAGTCAGCACAAGACATTACTCAATTATTTAATCAAACATGTCAATTCCCAATGATAATCTTTATCCAAGTGACACATTTCACTCTAATTTTAATGCTTCAAATGATCACATGATGAAATCACTCTCTTGTTTAATATTTCAGATTAAGTTCTCATAGGTGAGGCTTACCATGAAAGCATTCCCTTGCATCTCCAGCCATAAGTACAGCATCGCCACTTCGAAGGAACATTGCCAAGGGAGTATCCTCTCTGGATTTTCCTCCCAAAAGAAATATAGCTTTGCAGCCCAGACTGAGGCAACGGGAACAACAAACTAATTAGGATCCAAATATGAATCATTCTTTTTACCTGTTGGCATCTAGGAACCAAAAAAAGGAAAAAAAAACATTCAAAAGAAATTAACATAATACCTTAGACTAACTATAGGCTTGCTCCAATCTGCTTCCATGTCATCAAGGTGGCCACCTAATGTGTCCCCTGGAATAATATAAAAGATAAAATGAGAGGTTGACTAGTAAACAATGAAGCAGACTATTCTAAAAATTTGTTAAAAAGGGTTTTCTTTCTCAAGAACCGGAAAACATTCGCTACTACAAGAAAATGACATTTCTTGCTCACCAATGGTATGAAGAATTTTAGGTTGCCACTTGCCATTGCATCAGAATTAAACTAAAAGGGAGTAAAACAGGACAAACGGAACTATGACACAAGCAAATTCACAATAAATATTTGCTTTGAGCATACCTAAGCCGAAGTAATTCACTAGTGCAGCTTCAGGTCTGAATTCAACACCACCAGGCAAAGCAGGTTTTGCCAATTGTTTGGCAAGCTCACACAATGCTTCAGGGATTTTGTTATGTGGGAGAGATACATCATAATTCCGCTGCACAAAAACATAATAATTGAGTGGTTTCTGTGAATGCCCAATAGGTAAGCATTTTTTTAGAAGCTAGAATTAAATTATAACCCCCAATAAAGACCCAATGGTGCACATGTAAGTGATGCAGCCATAACAACCTTAGCAAAAAAAGGTTTAGTTTGTAACAGAGCAAAGAGAATTTCTACTCGCTAGAAAAGTTGAAGATATATGCTAAGCAACCTTATAATAAGAATCTTCAATCACAGAAATTTATTCATTAAGATGAATGTAGTCCTCCAAGGACATTGAAGCACAGTCTGTAGCACTTGGCTAGTTCTTAAAGCAATTGTCTTATATCTCAATCACAACAACAAAATACAATCAGATGGATGCTAAGCAATAGATCATGTGCGATCAGGATCAATAACCAGCTACAAGGTCCCCATAGCATAAATGCACTAATGTACTTCAGTAGAGTAGACACATAGCTATTCCAATTTCCTAACACAAAAATAAGCCCATATCTAAAATTTAATTGTTTTGGAGAAAAAACTGAACCGAAAAATATTTGAATTGGTGAATCATATCTTACCTTGGACCAATCAAATTGTAGGCCAAGGGTGCTCCATCGCAACTTTCTAAGTAACACAGAAGCAGAAACTGTTCTGCACTTTCTCAACGACATGTCATTTTCAGTAGTAAACTTCCATTCCTTATCATCTCTATGATCAATATCAGCATCAGTTTCAGATGAAGTAATTGGAGAGTTGTCTTCAACCAAAACTTTCCCTTCCTTAGCCGCAGCGAACACGTCCTGAATAGGACCATACATGGCATTGTGATTTGTTCTGTTAGGCGGCTGCGGAAAATCAGTCAAACTCTCCCTTATCAAACTAGATTGTTTCTCTATGCTTAATGCCCCAGGAATAAAATAAAAGCCTGCAAATTAAGTATCACCAAGTGTGCTTGAGTTCATTAGTTACAAATGCACTTATGATTAGTTTCTAATCACTAATTAGTTATCCCAGTCATGTACAATTCAAGCCATTTGTTTCAAGTTACTAAGATAAACGGCAAATAAAAGAAAAGAAAATACCAGGGCGATTTTGTAAAGCAAAAACCGGAGAGGTGAACTTGTCGTGAAGAACAATAACACCCGAAGGAAGTGCAGCGTTTTGGAGATAGCATTCTAGAATAGATCTAAAGTCAAGGATCTCCGTTAAGTCCACGGGTTTAGGTTGTTTTTTCCTGTTAAGAAAGGGAATTTCAATTAAAATTTGCAGAGATTACAACTGAAACAATCTACGTTCAAAGGAAATAAAATAGTAAAATACTTTTTGTTCTTGGAAGAAGCATTGTAGTCGTAGTAGAGCTTGTACTTCTTCTCTGCTCTTCTGAACGCCGTTCGCTCCGAATCATCCCGGTTATTCTCGGTTCCGTACATCGGAAAAGGATCGAACTCAGAGAGGAGAAGAGGTTAGGGTTTTCGAATTTTTTACTAAATAAATAAAATTGAAATTGTGAAAAAGTCAATAAGATCCTCGTATAAATGCTTAAAGACAGGGGGCATTAATGAGAATTCACTTTGGTCCTTATCGAAAAAAATCTGTGTTTTCCGAGGGTGATGGAGATGTCTTATATGCTACTACTAGGAATTTATCGTATGTTGAAGAAAATAGACGGAAAAAATGGCGTGCAGGAGCATGCTTCGTTCCTCGATTCTGGTGGAACCCTTCCAATTGCAACCTCTTCATTTTAGTAACAGAGCCGTTAGGGCTTGTCCGTTTCGCCGTGGCAAAGGAGTAACTCTCCGTTGCTCTGGCAACGAGACGCCGTCGTTTCAGGACGATCAAGGTCCACCTCAAGAAGCCGTGTTGAAGGCCATTTCCGGTAATTCCATCTTCTCAACTATTTAATTAATTTAATCTATCATGCTTAATTTTAATTAATAGTTAGAAACTGAAATTGAAAATTGGTTAATTGGTTACATTGTAGAGGTATCTAAGGCACAAGGGAGGGTTGGGCAAACTACGAACATGGTAATTGGAGGCACCGTGTCGGATGATTCTACTAATGAATGGCTCAATTTGGACCAGAAGGTACTATTTCATTCATTCATTCTTTCATTATTTAACTGTTTGCTTGCTTGGTTTTAACAGTTTATTATGTTTGCATTTCGTGTTCATGTTTGCGCCTTGTGGTTGTGACACTTTAAATTTTTCTTGTGTCTTGTTATTGCAATACTTTTTGTGTTACTAATGTGTGCTGCGCAGGTGAACTCATACCCAACTGTTCGGGGATTCACTGCAATAGGAACTGGAGGGGAGGACTTCGTTCAAGCCATGGTTGTTGCTGTGGAATCCGTAATCCAGCAGCCCATTCCTCAGGTGTATATTCATACCTCAACACACTTTCGTAGAACCTTGGAAGTTGGACTTATTTGTTGGAAAATTGATGCACTAATATATAGTATGAACTATGGATGATCCAAATGACTTGCGTATTTGTTTTCTTTATTACCTTCCCTTGTGAACTTAACTTGTTTTCCTGCACAATACAAATATGGTCTGTGCCAATTGCAATGGTAATTGAAACTGTGGCATGCGCATGTCTAATAAATTTTTTAAGTTGTTTGTTATTATTACTTTAAGGCTAATTTTGTGACTAGTTTTGCTTCAGTCCAACTTTTTTCTTGTAACTTGGCTGTTTCTTGAACTTCATGTGATGATGATGGATAACATAGTTTTGTTTGTTGGGCTTGTAAATTACATTCCAAGTGGAGCCATACATAATATATCTATAAAACTAACATTAGATGTTCATTGTGGGCTGCAAGCCTGCAACTTTCGATTTGCATAGTTTTGCTCCTCTGTTGGTTCTAAGATCACATGTGAGTATCTATCTTTTTTTCTACTAAATAGTTCTGGCTTGTAAGGTTGCTGAGCTATCCCCAATAGTTATAACAATACCAAACTACTAACTATGTTGACCTTCTAAATTACTCGTGTTTTTTTACATTTTACCATTGATGTAATAAGCTTGAAAATAGAAATACATCCATAATTGAGATTTGAGATGCATGATAAGCATTGGAAAGGACAAAGTGACTAATCTTGACCCTTCATACTGAAGGACTATGATTATGCATGTGCTTAAAGTTTCCAATGAGGTGTATTGCCCCTAAAAATCTTTCAAGCATGTCTCAAATTTTCCAATATAAGTATTGCCCCTAAAATATTTCAAGTATGTGCTCAAGTGAAAGGACTTTCAAGCTTGTGCTTAAAGTTTCCAATATGAGGTGTACTGCCTCTAAAATCTTTCAAGCATGTGCTTTAAGTTTCCAATGTGTACCCCAAAATTCTTGTGGAAATTGGTCAAAGGGAAGGAAAACGCAGACACAGAGACTTTTACATGCATGGACACAAACTTTCAAGCATCTACTCAACACATGCACTCACGCTTTCAAGCATGGTTTCAAAGTTTCCAATATGAGGAGTATTGCCCCTAAAATCTATTGAGGAAGTTGCTGAAAGGGAAGGAAAACGCACACAATTTGAAACATGTGCTCACAGTTTCCAGTATGAGTTTTATTTCTCCTAAAATATTTTCTGGATGTTGCTCAAAGGGAAGGAAAACACATGTGATTTAAATCTAGATGGGGCACAAACTGAGTAATCATCATCTATGTAGTAGTCCTGAAAAGTATCTTGCTCTGTTGTTCATCTCTCTTACATTTGTGCAAGCACACACTAACACACAGAGTCTTCTTGACCTAAAGCATTAATCTAGATATGCATTGGTCTGAAAAGTATCTTGCTCCTCTCTCCTAGATGTGTGTAAGCATACACTCACACACACACAAACTCAGTTTTTGTTGATCTAAATTGTAAACCTAGAAGTTAGCACCAGCCAGGTGGCTTTGCTTGGGTTGGTAGTTGATCTAAATCAAAAACCTAGAAGTTAGCAAACTTTACTAGCCTTGAATTGTTAATCAGTTTCCTTTTACTCAAGATGTTTGGGAGTTTGAGACAGGATGACCAATGGGAAGATGTTTTTTTACCTGCTTTGTGCAACATACCCGCTACAGCAATATAGTGCCAATATGACCTTACAAGCATTTAATTAAAATTGATAATTGTGCCGTGGTCAGTGACAATGAATTTGATTGATACTTCATCTCACACCAAATCACTTACACTTGAAGGAAAAGTGTAGTCCATCATAATAACTAAGTACTCACAAAATGGACTGACTGAGTTCATACGCATATCTATGGACCTTATTAAAGTAAGTTAAAAAGAGCTAATAGGAAGGTCATAAGCCACTTTCACACAAAACCTATATAACTTCATCCAAACGCTCCCAAAATATGTGGTAACCTTGCATGCCGTGATTGGCTACAAGGGATTGGTACAGGAAAAGTGTGGAATATTTCATCATTAACTCATTAATTATTAATATATTAATGTTTTACTTCTACACTGTTAATATATCAATGTATCAATAACTTGAACGTAACATCTTTGTTACAGGGACGTGTGAAGCAGAAGTTATCAGCAAGGGGCAAATATGTATCCGTAAACATTGGCCCTGTCCAAGTTGTTTCCAGTGAACAGGTCTTTCCGTCTTGTATACTGATATCTTTTCCTCTCGTTGAACTAAACCTTTATAGCTTATTTTTTTTTGCTGAAGATGAATCTATTCGTAAAAAAACATGAAACTCCCATTACACAAACACTAGAATGTGTCTCCCTGCAAATGGTACTTGGTGAATATAACTTTGATATACAATGTTGTTGTTGTTGTTTTCAGGTCCAAGCTGTATATAATGCCATGAGGAGGGATGACAGGATGAAATATTTTTTGTAGTCTGTCAGATTTTGTATAGAATCCAGTGTTACCAAGGGATGAATTAACACGTCTGCCTTCTAGTGGTTAGGCTGGTTTTGTTATTTGATTAATCCATGATATCATTGCAGTAGATGTAATCATGATGCAAATTGGATCTCTTTCGCATTTTGCGAAGATGTAATTAGTATGATTTGTTGTTACCGATAGTTATATTAATATTATAAACAGTATATTCTAGTTAGTTTAGTTTAATTTCTGTACGCGTTATTGACTATTGAGTATACGAAATAATTGGAAAATGGCAGTTCATACGCGCTATGAAATATCTATAATTTGATGAGATATGTAGAAATTAAATGTGCGTCCACCACCCCTATCACAAGATGATAAGCAAGCAATGGAGCTTGCAGACGTGGCCCTTAATTGGATTTACACTCTGCTAGGCCGCCACATACTAATTTCATTCCTTAATTTTAAGTTGTTATTCTAATTTCTTGAGTAAAAATTTCTAATCTTTACTAGGTAATAACTAATAAGCATAAAGGAAACTGTCTTGAAGACTTGAACTGAGAACTATCTTAAAGGAAAAATTGATGTTCTCTTATTTGGAATTTTCTTTCTATATCCATCATATTTCTTCATACATCTAATAGTGAGAAAAAATCAAAATATTCTTACATATAGTCAATATAAATTACTAATTCGTATGATTCATATTAATTATATTAAAAATATGTTTTAAGAAATAATTTATATATAAAAAAATATATTAGATTAAAATCAATTATTATAAAATTAATTATATAAATTTACATGTATATTAAATATATATTAGAAATTTTAATATTATATATAAAAGTCATTATTTTTAATTATTTAGTAAAATATATTTTTAACATGACAATACATGAATAAATATGCTTGGTGTAAGAAGAAAATCTCTTCTTATTTCTGCTTTAGGTAATCTATCTTGTCTGCTTTTGACACGAAATGAAAACCATTGGCTATTGCGGAATATAAATATGAAGTGGATGGGAGGAAAATCTGACGGGTGTATTCCAACTTTTAATTATAATACCATACTTGCTCTTATGCAACGATTAGCATCTTTAACAAGTAATTTTGTTTGCTTATTCTTGTTTTTTTTTTTTTTTTTTCTTTTCGTCAACTCTCTTTCAATTGTAACATCTCTTCCACATTAAATCATTTTGCTTCAACTAATTTGAGTTATTGCATCTTAAAATGAATGGACAAATATCTAATCAATAAGGAAGTTTTACCCCAATAATGTGTGCCAATTTTTATGTTTTTTTTACTAACGAAAATCTTAATTTGAGAATTACTAGAACACACGATTCAACATACTTCTTTAAATATATTATTTTTAATTGATTAAAATTTATTAAAAATTATATAATTTAGTGGATCACACGTTATATTTAAATTTAATGACTCTTTTTCCTCTTAATATTATAATTTTTAATAAATGAAAGAAATAAAATAGAAAGAACTACTGCCTAACATAAGTATAACACTTAAAGAATCACCCAACAACAAGGAAGAAAGTTGTTGAGGACATTCATCCCAAATTGGGAGAGTGTCCATTGATGAAGATCTCATTTTTTCTGGAGAATCCGCATACATGTTTCCTTCACGAAGCTTATGGCTGAAGCTAATCACCCAATCACGGGTCTTGAAGTCTTGAATCTTGTTGATCACAGCAGCATAAGGGTGGTACCTGTTGTCCCCGTGATCTATGAGGTGAAGGGCTGAAGAAGAGTCTGACTCACAAATGAGCACTCAAACACCTTTCTCCCAAACTAGCCTCAATCCCTGGAGAATGGCCATGAGTTTCTGCATACAGGTTTGTAGCATGTCCACAGTATCCAAAGAAACCTGTTATGCACTCGGCAGAATTATCCTGAGAAGGCCCCCAAAGCCTGAAGGTCCTGGGTTACCAAGTGAGCTCCCATCAACATTGAGTTTGAAAGCATTGTCCGGAGGTGCAAACCATGAAACCTCTTTTGGAGAGGAGGTTCTTGCTGCTGCTGGTGAATCTGTTGTGATAATCCCATGAAAAGAACAGTGATCTGGTTGGTTGTATACCACAGTGTCCACGTGTCTTCGTCAAAAGCAAATGCATTCCGCTTGCGCCATATGAACCAATATATACACGCCACAAATACAAAGAATATATTAGAAAGTGTGTTCTTAATATTATTTTTTTAATTAAAAAACAATGCCAGTATCATATATGAAATTAGAATGAGTTATATAACATCCATGCAATACACAAGTTATTACACTAGTTATGTTAAATATATAATCAGAAATTAAATCATTAATAAATTAGTTAACCATAATCTTTTATATATTTCATTTCTTTATATTTTAAGTTTATTAGAAAGAAGAAGAAAAAAGTTAATACTCCGTATTATTAATCTTTAGTAGATACATAATCTTTTTTCTAAAAAAAAAACTTGAAATATCATCTTAAAAGTGTTATTTATGGTTTTTTTAAGATACAATTAATGAATAGTTTATAATAAATGATAAATTGATAAATAAAAACTGTATTTTTTTACATATTTAAATCATATTTTTTCTTATTTAATAAAACTATCGCATTCATCATTTCATCCATTGTCATTAACTTCTTTGCTTTTATGTAACCGTTGGGCTGGCTTGGGCAAGAGTACCCAATACTCCAACACTAGCTAGTAATTAATTAGGATTTCTACCTATAATAATTTCTATTTACCACTCACCAGAACAGCACATGCTTCCATAATCCATTCATTATTGAGAAACCACCAAGCAGAAGACCATTATAATCAATAAAAGTATACCTCCAAACATGTAATATAATTACACGTCCAAACCTCAAACTTAGTACTACCAACGAGTGCCAATTCATCACTGTAACCTTAGTAAGTTTCCATCATAATCATATCGAAGGGTCCAAATAAAGGAGAGAAAAAATAAAGAGAGTGCATTGGACATGCATGGCAGTTCATGCAATCGTATGAGCTAGCCGGTGATTCCTTGTCTTTTGAATTTTCGAACAAACAAAAAAGTAAAATAAGAAAGCTTAATATGGCAATTAAATTAAAATAGATATAAAAAAGAGAGTAAATATATATAATTTAGTATCTGAAATACTGTTCCTGTGCATGCCACACCTTTGAATCATAACGTACCAAGTGAAGAAAGAAACAAAAATGATAAAGAATCATAGTAATTGTTAGCGAAGATGAACAAGCTTCTAGCAGAAACGAGAAGCACGTGTGTCGTTAGAAGGAGGTATCTCGAAGTGCCAAAGCCTTCCAACACCCTTGACCAAGTTCTTTTTACAGAGAAACTCTTCGGCGTACACCTTCTCCACCTTCCGATCCACGTCATGCAAAAACACGTGCGTCACACCGGATCCCTTCCTGTTCCTCGCCATCACCGCGGCGGAGAACACCGCCGCCATCCTCCCCGGTGCCTCCGCGAAATACCCCTTCGGCGCGTCGATCATGATCATGTCCCACTCCGTCTCGTAAACCTCGTCGGGCAAATTCTCCAGCGCCAGCTTGCACGCTTCGTTGCCTCGCAGGTACGCCTTCGTGGGAGAACACGAAGGTTCGGAGCGGTACGAGGTGATAAGCCCCTTCGCGTCGCGTAGCTGCGTGCGGTAATGCACCGTGTGGGCCTGCAGGCCAGGCGCGTCTTTAAGGATCGAGTGGACCCACTTTGGATCTTCTTCGAGGAACACCGTGGTGCCGCCCGGGTTGAACGAGGCCCACATGAGAGAGTCGTGGCCCAGCCCGAAAACGAGGAAGTTGATGGGCCGGCCCAGTGCTTTAATCACGTCCAGACTGATCTTGATCTCCGACACCGATTGTTGCGGAACCACGCGCGAGGTCGCGTAGTGCATAATCGCGCGGAGCTGGATCGGTGACGCGTCGTAACTGAATTCGGTTCGGGCCTTGCTTCGGATCCCCAGCGCGCCCGGACACACATACGAGGTTTCCGAGGTTCGGATCGCGATGGTGAGGAATAGCACCGCGGCGATCAACCCCACGACGGCCAGACCCACCAGCCACCGTCTCTCCGGCACCGAATAACGGTTCTTCATCATTTTTTTTTTAAGTCTCCTTGTTACTACCTTTTTATTCCTTTCCCTTTGTGCTGTTGCATGTATTTTATGAGATATGGTGTTTAATTATGAATGTGTATGGTTGTGTTATGAAAAATGTAGCATGGAGTGAGGAGTTGGGAAGAGGGAGTTTTGTGTTTTAAGGAAAGGTGATTTGATTTTGTCAAATGTAATGAGGATTGAGGAGAATTGGCAACGCAACCAATATCATGCAAGGTACAAGGACAAAATCTTGGAATATGAGAGATTTTATTTTTCCTTTTTTTGAATGATACGTTTTGATGAAATCTTCGGTTAGGACTTTATTACATGAATAAACCAATGAGTAGGAGGGGTGTCGGGGCGACAATTGGCAAATGGCAATAAGATGCAACTAATGTTCACCACATCTGGCTATAACACAATTTTGAAGGAAAAATGTTAACCAAGTGTAATTAAGGTATTTATTAAAAAATGATTACGTGTGTAAAATTGAGTTATTCGAAATTTAAAATACTTATTTTTATATTATGATTTAAAACACAATTTCAATTCTACCCTTGTAGATCCCACTATGGTTTTGTCAATATTATGATTTTTTTATATATTTAATTTAATTTAATAAAATATTTATATTGTTTTTTATTATATAAAAAATGTATGCATTTTTGTATTAACTCACATTTAATTTCAATTATTAGGATCTGATCTCTTCATACATATGCAACAACATCAAGAAACATAAATATCATCTCCGGTTAACATCAAATCTAATGACGACGAGTAAATAATATCATGTACTCTAAGTTTCATTTACTTTCGTGAATAAGTGTTTATTATAGATTTGTAATTAGAAAATAAAAACAAACTGTTTTACACAAATTATAAGTTATTAAAATAAGTTATAGTAAAATTATAAATTATAGAAGTAATACAAGTCCAAATACTAAATTACCCCCACGCATTCAAAACTTGAAAGGGAAGTTCAACATCCAACAAACTTTAGCATGTTGCATGTAATTTGGTACTAGTACAAAATTATGCCACGTGGACAGTTAAATAGCGATGTCGACATGACACGTAGTGGTTGAAAAACAATGATATTTATAGTATCTGTCGTTCCCACAAACTCCAAGGTTATAGCTGAAGCAGTGAGCTCTTAATTTCATTCCAACGACTACTTGCTTCCCTCATTTATTAATTATTTCCGTCTCCATTCTTATGCTTCACGGCACCATCACAGCCACTCCTGACAAAAAGTTAGCCATTAGAGTATAAATTATCCAAGTTATTTATAGATTATTTGAATTTGATTAGTTAAATATTCTATCAAACTTGTTTATTTAAATCAGTTAATGTCAAGCTTTACAAATTCTATAAGTTATTTTTAAAATTATTTTTTTAGAGAATTTTCAAAAAATTGATATATCTTATTGAAAAGACTAATATAAATTGAAGTATAATTTTTTATGATATTTTAATATTTTTAATAACTAATATCTCTCGTGCTAACATACTTACATAAAAGTAGTAATTTGTTAAATTAAAAATAATTAATTGATACGGAACATATATACTCAAACTTATATCTTACAAGAAAATATGTTTAATTTTTATTACTTACATGAGAATTTTGATTGTGAATAATCAATAAGTATTTTTATATATAAATATTTTTTTTAATTTCTAAAACTTGTCTTAGTTTTAAAGGATAATTGCTATCTAACTAGTGTAAACTTTTTATTATAAAAAAACAAATTATAGTTGAATTTGTAGTGAGAAAAATAAAATAAAGTAACGGCGTCTAAGTAGCGTCCAATATTGGAGCAACAGCCGCTGGCATTAAATAGAGAAGAGGAGGCATTCGATTTCCCACAGAGAGAGCGAAGGAAATAAAGAAGATGAAGCAGCAGAGAGTGGAGTTGATGGGGCTGGGGCTTTTGGTGGTGATGATGGCATGTGGGTGGGCGAGTGGTGCGGATGATTTGGCAACCAAGTGTTCAGCGGTGATTCAGAAGGTAATACCGTGTTTGGATTTCGCGACGGGGAAGGAAGCAACGCCGAAAAAGGAATGTTGCGACGCAGCAACGTCCATTAAGGAGAGCAAACCAGAGTGCCTTTGCTACATCATTCAAGAGACCCACAAGGGTAGCCCACAGGTTAAAAGCTTGGGCATTCAAGAGGCCAAGTTGCTTCAGCTCCCTTCTGTTTGTAACGTCAAAAACGCCAGCATCACCAACTGTCCTAGTAAGTACTACTCCCACTTCTAACCTTCATTAACCACCCTATGGACAACACTTTCGTTTTTCAATTCTTCTTTCCTCTAATTGCTTTTTACAACTACATCTACATCTAAACGTATACTTTACTCATTTGTAAACGTACAAACAACACACTTTTCTCTGTTTTCTACTTTTACCGATATTTCAGATCTCTCACCATCCTTCCAAACACACTATATATAGTAGACATCCATGTTATTATGGGTCTGATTCATATAAGTTACAATTGCTTTTGAATTTTTTTTTAACTTTTTTCAATAGAAAAACTCTGAAAACCACCTATAATCTATCTTGTATACAAAGAGATTCTATATGTTATGATGTTATAGATACATCTCTTAATAACAAGGTTTTATAATTCATCTATATATGTTATGTTATAGATACATCTCTTAATAACACGGTTTTATAATTCACAGCTTCTTTATTACTTCACTTAATAATATTTCTAAAACTTTAATTTTCAATATGACAAGCACCCCTGCTTATACTTTTCCTTGATAAAATTTAATAATAATACTACTATTTTATCCTCTCATCCGTCATCTTTGTATTTTGGCATCATGAAAGATCTCATTTACTGCAGCTCTGTCTATTGATGTTTTTTTTTCTTCTCTTTTCTTATTGTATCTTTTATCTCTCTTTTCTTCATTGTATTTCGTTTTTCAGTTCTTAAATATCTACACTCAAGAAAAGTAACCAAATTTTAAATGAAAATAATCGAAAGCCCAGTTGGTTAATTTTTTTTTTTTTTTACCTGATTCACATTTTTTGGTTTGTTCTAAAAAATTATACTATCATCTAGTAAAAGACAAAATTTAAGTATACCAGTATTTATTTTTACCTTTTTTTATTACTCTCGAATCGAATCAAAGTTTTGTTAATTAGTGCCGACCTCTGATGTTAGTTTTGTGTGTGAGTTTTTAAGGTTTGGTTCTAATTTTGTTGAGAGGATACTGACTCGTGTTAAATTTTTTTTGGGGAGTACTATTAGGTGAAGCTCTAGCTTTGGTGAGAAATTTGTCCTTTAGGTAATTTTGGAATACTCCGGAATCAAAACCAAAGTTATACTATTAATTAGTGTGGATCTTTGATGTTTAATTTTAATTTTGCGTGTATCTCAGTGCACGAGTTATTAAGGAAGTTCTAATTTTGATTGAAAATTTGTTGTATAGTAAATTTTGGAAGGTCATGATTTGAAAAAATTATACTAAATTTGGACATCTCATTATTTTTAAATATTTCACATTTATTTTCACTAACATTTTTTATTTATTTTTTCTCTCTGTTTCTATCGTACTGTATCGTAGTATTATCTACCATACCTATTTTCTTTCACTACCTATTGAATACTAGCATTTTTGGTGTCCAAATAAATTTTTCTATTTTTTATTTATACTTAAAAAAAAGCCACTTTATTTTATTATCTTTTTTATTACAATTATTATCTGTAGTTCTTTTTTCAAGAAGTTTATAGAACAGAACAAAGTAAAATCACGATGTTTAATAGTAATTACTACTGCTTTTTTTTACTCACCATAATTACTACTGCTTTAGATCTTCACTTCTCATTCTCCCATTTTTTTTCTGTCTCTTGTTAATTTTTTCAACAAATTGTATTGAACTTTGCAATTTCAATACTATCAAATACATGTAAATACAAAACATCTAAAAACACCGATAAAAATCAATAAAAGTTGACATAATTAATAATAATTAATGTTTTTTAATCAAGTGTATGGGGATTTAAATACTAATTAATTATTAAATATGAAATAAATTATGTTAAAAAAAAACACTCATTTTATATGTGTTCATGATAGGAAAACTACTTCGTACAAATACTAGGTAAAAAAAAAAAAAAAAACAGTAATTAAAATGAGGTTACCCATCATCTAGATTAGGTAGGAGGACAAAATTACTTGCAGACCTCTCATCTAGAATGGTTAGGAGGGTGTTAACATTACTTTCAATAAGATTGCGCATATTAACTACAATCTGATTCTTGTCATTAATTAAATTGATATGTGACCCAAGGGCAATCCAAATAGCTGAACTGTCTACATATTTATTACTACTAGATTAGTTTTTAAACTGACGAATTTTAACTTTGTCATGTTCACCACTTGGAAGTGTAGCAGTCTACATTCATAAGTCATAATTGTCGACACTTTCGTAGGTAAAGAATTGAACTAGTGTATTGCCATCACTATATTTTTATAAGACCCGAATTCGTACTAGCCAGTTGTTATGTAGGAGCTTTTTTAAGTGTTTGATGGAACAGAATTGGAAACATGGGTTGACAATTGTTATTGTTTGGTTGGTTAATAAATTTGGTCACAGGTCTTCAACCACTAATGTATATCTCAAATTTTCTTAGCCATGATGGATTAATTTCCCTTAAATTAATAAATACTAATACTATGAATTATTTGACTATTGACAGAGCTTTTGGGTCTATCTCCAAGTTCCCCTGATGCTGCTATCTTCACATCAAATTCTTCGAAGACAACTCCTTCTGCACCTGCAACCACAAACTCACAAACTACGACCCCCCAGAGCCAAAACGCATCGTATGGAAGCATGGTTCAACCCAGTAGTACTGTTACCTATGCGATGGTGATGGTTTTGGCCATTGTTCTAATTGCTGTTCCAACCGAAATTGTGAGCATTTATACATGATGATGATGATGATGCGGCATTGTTGAATGAATGCTTCTTCATCTACTTACCTCCTGCAGTGATGAAGACAGAGAGTAGTAGACAGTTGGGGGTTGTTTCCTGCTTTTGTTATGCATAGGACTTCTTCGCAGCTTTGAATTAAATGAATTGAATTGGTTTGCATTTGTGGCCTGTGATGGTTTCTCGAATTTTGGGACCTCGTTGTAATGTTTGCCTTTATCGTGGACTTGTTTATTTTCTGCTTCCCACAATTAATATTAACGGATAGTTGGTGAAAGTTGAGAGACTTAATAATGCTATGAATTATTTAATTTAATTTAATAATTTAAGACGTGATTGATTTCACATTCAATACTTTTATAGTACTACTGGAGTGTATAGTTTAAGGAATAAAATTCAGAAAAAAAAAAAAAAAAAAAGCTAAGGAATAAAGTAAAAGAAAATAAAAAACATGAAAATGAAAAATCCTTTTTAAAATTGTTTAATAGAGAAGAGAATAAAAAATGAGAGAGAATAAAACCATATAAATATCTCTAACAAAGAAAAAATATGAAAAAAAAATTGTTATTATATTTAATAGACAATTTTGAACAAGGGTTCCACAAAACATGTTCCATACTGATGGAAGGAATAAAAATTCCACCTTTTATCTATGTTCTCCTTTTCATTGTCTTTTCTCTCGAATAAACACGAGCCTTATTTTACATTATTATATGTTTTTAATTGTTAATTTTTTAAATTAATTATCTTTATTTTAAAAATGAATTAAAACTATTTTTCTTGTATTTTTATTTAAAGATCTTGAATTATTATTTTATTATTGTTTTTCCTTTTTAATTTGATATATAATCTATGTAAAAAATTGTAAGTATTTAATTAATTATAAGGTTGACGTGATAGTCAAAGAAAAAATAAAAAAAACTATAAATTTGAATTCTTTTATTAAGAAAAATCTAACAATTATAAAAAAAATTAAAAAACATATTACATATATGATTCACATGGTCTTGTATGTTTTGCGAGGTTTTAAGACCAATTTGTTTAACATGTGGTTTAAATAGATTTACTCATGGACTAACGAGCCTAATCGCATGCTTTATATATATATATATATATATATATATATATATATATATATATATATATATATATATATATATATAATTTAAACATTTCATTTTTCCTTTTTTTTATTTGTTTATCATCTTTTTTTTTCTTAAAATAATTTAAACATTTCATTTTTTTTTCTTTTTTTACTTTTTATCATCTTTTTTTTTCTTAAAATAATTTAAATATTTCATTTTTTTTCCTTTTTTTATTGTTTATCATCTTCAATCTTTAATGACTCAATCTGATCCATATGCAGACCTATCGGTTTTCACTTATTTTGGTATCGTTTTACATGATTCAAGACCCAAAACATAAGGAAATCAATTAAAATAAAGATTTATAATCTTATTTTTAACAATCAAGACTCTAAACATCAAAAATAAAATTAGATTGGAACAATACCGAAAAACGAAAATGGACAAGGCAGAAGCAATTGAGACAACAATTCTATGTTCTTGAAGAAATTTCGCAAATAGACTAGGTGTTTGTCCATTATCCATGTATCTACCATAATATTCACTACCTCTATCGGATCTCACAATCTTAATTTGGTTTTCACATTGTTTTTCCACTTTGGTCTTAAAAACTGTAAATGCATCTAAAGCTTCATCTTTAGAATGGATTAAGTAGAGATACATATATCATGAAAAATCGTCTATGAAGGTGATAAAGTATTTCAGACTACTTGCATCCATGTTTGGACAACAAAATATATGTATGTATAATTTCTAATAAATTTGAGCTATTCTTTGCACCCTTTTTAAACTTGTTAGTTTCCTTACCTTTAATGCAATCTATACAAGTATCAAAATATGCAAAATCCAAAGCACTAAGTACCATTTCATTTACCAAACTCTTAATTCTCTCGATAGAGATGTGTGCTAATCTTAGGCGCCACAATATAGAGGAATCCTCATTCATAACACATCGTTTCGTGCTAACATTAACATGCATAACATCATAAGTGATATCATTTTGCAAATTAATATAGAAATGACCCTTTTGCAAATCAATCCAACGTGTGTTATGATTAATATTAATCATATTAGATTCATAACAAACTAAAGAACTAGGCATATCTTTCTTTTTCAACCATAGCTTGAACTTAGAACAATCTTTTTTCATGTGTCCCTTCTTTTTACAAAAGAAACACCTTAATTCTTTTTTAATTCTAAATTGAGGTGGTATTTTACCACTTCTCTTATTCTTATGGCCTTTCTTATTATCCTTCCTTTCAATCGTCATAAGAGAACTTTCTCCTTGTTCCACCTACAATCTCCCCTCTTACTGAATACACATTGTCATGAGTTCATTAATAGACCATTTGTCTTTATGTGTGTTGTAGGGTATTTTAAAGGGACCATATGGTGCTGAGAGAGTATTCAAAATAAAATGCATCAGAAAGAAATCAGACATGTCCACCTCTAGAATTTTAAGTTGAGTTGTATTGTCTTTCATGGAAGAAAATTTCATTATTAAAGTATTGGTCAATGTCTTCCTCAAAGTCTAAAATTGGTCATCAATGTACTTCAAGAGCACTATCACATTGTCATACTGTTAAATTGAATCCTTAATATCAATCTATATTTTAGTTTTAATGAACATCACACAGAGTCGGTTAGATCTTTCTCATTTCTCATATAGATCCATATCCTATAGTTCATTGTTCTTTGTAATTGTTGGTGGTTCAACTTTCCTAATAGCATAATAAATGCCCATATACACTAATGTCAGCAGAATCATTTCCTTCTAGATAGAAAAATAATCTCATCTCAATTCCGGGACATCAATTGTATTAATAGGTTGTATAGTTGCAAAATATTCAACATATATGCTTATCATTAAAATTTGAGACAAAAATAAAATATCATGTTTTACCAATGTAAGTCATGTTTATAAAATTATGAATTTAACGACATAAAATTTGTCTGTGCACTAAAATTTTAATTCAATTAAATTCACATAAACATTATGGAGAAACAGAAAGCCGAGGCAGCAGCGGAGAGATTGAGTCAAGGTGGTGATTGGTGACTTTTATAGGGGCAAAGTTACACTACATTGAATGTTTAATTTGGCTCTTGAAAAATTGGCTCTGACAATAATAGTTTCCATTCAGCCACTGAAAAGTTCATAATTCTTCCCTGATATTAGGTATTTGTTGTATTAGACGACTGGAATAGAAAATTTTGCCAAAATTTCTTGCGAGGATCATCATTTCTTCCTGGCTACCCAAGTTTTGTTAGTAGCTAACACATGCCTTGAGGAGATGTCTTGTGTTAAGATCTTTCTTTTGTTGTCAATTTGATCATTAACCAGTTTTTCATGGAGTTTCTTTGCACATGCCATCGCTCAAACGTATTTCCTTGATAAACATACATAGATTACTTGCTACAGAGGGTTTGAAGGTATCTGCAATGCCAATTATTGCTACGAAAATTTTGCCACTATTATTGGAGTTTGACAAACCTTAAACCATCAACTATGAATTTCTCACTGTAAAATATGGTATAATATGTTTTCACTGTCTTTATGCCGAATTCATCAAGAACGAGTTTCCAGTGTAAACGATTACATTGCTGGTTGAAGATTTCGAATGTTATCTCTCGTGCAGCAAAGTGAGTATAACTTAGTCTTCTCCGAAATATTTAGAAGCATGGCTTCCTGAGGAAATTCGCAATAGTAGGATCATTCAAAGTTTTTTAAAGAATTTTCTTTTTTGGTCTAATTGTATAAAAGAAAATTAATCAATCTAAATATCTCATTCACCGGAAAAAATGCTAAGAAAATATCAAGTAGCAGAAAATAAGAAAATGTTAAAAAGTGCATAATTTGTATCATAAAAACGTTTTCAAATTAACTTCCGGTCTATACTCACTTGCAAGATTGATTCCATTCGGATTATAACATATTCCCCTCCTAGCAATAATTTTTTTGGAGATGTTATCAGCAGGTTCTAAATTAAAGGCTAATTTATGTTAGAATAGAACTAAATAAATCAGTCATTTGGTTAGTTTATTAAATTTTTCTTAATATCACTTTTGGTTCATTAAATTTTGTTTTATTATATTAAATTTTAAAAATATGATTTTGATTCTTTATGTTTTCAAAAAAATTATTTTGGAAAGCTAGATACTAGATAATAAATTTATTTTCTTCGGTATTATGCAATATAGAATCACATTATTTATTTTAGCATGTCTAAAGATGAATTTATGAATATTAATGGTAATGCAAAAAAATTAAACCTCAAGGAGAAATCTAGTAACATAAAAAAAAATATTCCACAAAATTCAACTGATTAATATTTTATGGTGTGACATGAAATGTAGAATAGAATGAAAATGAAAGACTTTATGAAAAAATGTATATTTTTTTATTGATGAGAAAAAATGAATGTAGGATGAAAAAATATTTGAGAGTGGAAACAGAAGAAAGGAAAATTGGTTCAGAATCAGTTTAAGTAACCAGTTCAATTGATGACCATTTTAGTAAAGTGGATCGATTGTTTGCATTAAGACCCAAACCGGTTTGGGTCAATGTTTTTGGATACTCGATCCATGCACAATCCTAATTGTGACCCTCGCGGTGAGCACACAGATTGCATTTCTGTGAAGGACGCACTCGATGATTTGGACGAAGAGGGGTGACGTAGGCATGCCGGAACTGGACAGAGGAGGAGGGGTGGCGCACGGTGATGGAGGTGAATGAAGGAAGAATAAATGGGGTTCAAGGAAGGGGCGGAGGGTAGGTTCCTCATTTCATAAAATCTGGTAGTGAAAATAACAATTTAATAGTGAGAATAGTAGGTTCCCCCATCTCTTTGTTTGTCATTGGGCCGTATCTTGGGCCGCTCTCAATTTAGACCTAAAAATACTTATATTAAAATAGTTTTAAAATAAATGTATATGTATATTAGATTAGTGTTATTTGGGGATCGTTATTGTGTTGCTTTTTCTTTTTTTTCCCACAATATTGAATATTTACCGCCCCGCCGGAGAAGGAGAAGGAGGATCTGTGTCGCAGGCACTGTTCATCGCCATGTCTCGGGTAAACCCCCCTCTTATAATCTCATACCTTCACTTCTAACAATTCTCTTCGATTCATCATCTTCTTTAGCTATACTTTTGAACCCTAGCCCAATCGATCTCGGTTCAATCAGGTGGATTTAGGGTTTTGTCAATTATAAACGCTGTAATTCTGATTCCTATCCTTTTTGCTCCTTTTTTTGTGGGAATCAGCTTCTTTGTGCGGATTTATGTATTTAATTTGTCATGTATAGTTCTCTCTTTGCTTATATGCCCAGTGAAATTGGAATCTCAGCCTTCTGATTGGTTTTGCAGGTTGATAACAGAAATTCCTCAGCCTCCAAGCGTGCTAGGACTGATGGTGCGTCACGCTCTTCTACATGTTCTTGTTTGTTTTCCTTCTTTTTTTTTTTTTTATACTTTCTGATGTTTATGGATACTTCCAACATTGTTGTTGATACTTGAAATTATCGTGCGTGCTATTTTACATTCTGCTGTCAATTTATGCACTGGTGGTTGCATTCGCTAGCTTCCACACTCACCATTATGCTACTTTTTTTGTAATTCAACGTGTTTGTGGATGATGTGGTGTTGAACCTAAACTCAGGTGCATTTTAATTGGTTTTTGTTTGTAGGTAGTCGTAGGGAAGATGATTGGACATGCCCCAGCTGTGGCAATGTCAATTTCTCTTTCAGGACAACTTGTAACATGCGTAATTGCACTCAACCCAGGCCAGCTGATCATAATTCGGTATGATATTATATGTAATGTCATTTTTTAAAAAAAATGTGATTTTCATTTCGTTAATGATTTATGGTAACAGTTATTTAATGATTTCTTTTATCAATTTCTCTCTTTTTGCTTGTGTTTCTTATTGTGCTTTCTTTTATATTCCTGTTTTCTGTTCACTCGTGATCCATGAGTTTTTCCCCCAAATAATGGCGAATATAGAGGGAATGGAAGTCAAATGTTCATACATGCATAACAAAGGACTGAGATGTAGTTATATTTTGCTTCCTTTAGAGCTACTTTTATCATCAAATCTCTTATGTATTCATTTACTACTATCCAGAAATCTGCTGCCAAGCCTCTACAAGCTCCGCAGGGTTATTCATCCTCAGCTCCTTATTTAGGTTCTAATACCCCCTCTTCAATATATCTTGGTGTTCCACCATATGGATCTTCTCTGTTCAATGGATCATCTGTTCCTCCCTATGATGTTCCATTCTCTGGAGGATCAGCATATCACTATAATTATGGTAGTCGCCTTTCTGCTGGCAGTCCTTATAGACCATTGCATTTATCTGGACCAACACCCTACACCGGTGGACCAGTGATTGGAAATGGTATGTTTTATTAATAAAAGAACATGGGAAGGGAAAAAGTGAATAATCAATTGGAAGTTGGAACTTTCTTTTTGTATTGGTAATGATTGATTTAGTGATACATAACTCTTGCTTCTGTAATTTTCTGTTTTACTCTCTCTGTAGTCTCTTTTTTTTTTTTTTTTTTTGCTTTGCTCCTCTTGCAGTTAATATTTACTTTTTTGATGGTGTATTCTTTACAGGTGGGATATATGGAATGCCCCAACTGTTGGATCGGTATGGCCTGGGCGTCCCTATTGGACCTGGGACAATGGTACAAGGCTTTAATCTAAAAGATTAAAATTAATTATTTGTAACTTCTAATTCCAGGATGAACATTTTTTTAATTACTCGTTGAGTATTTCATGACAACACCTGAAGAATCTTTTGTCAAGTTATGCAGTTAATTTTGTTCACAGTAAACACAATATTATAAGCTAGATTTATTTTTCTAGTGTCAATCACAACTCACAAGTCAAAGGTCTTAACTCTTTAACAATCTGCATTTATAGTTTACTCATCATACATACCTATAGTCGTATTTTATATTTTATTTTAAAACAAATTAAGTGTAGATATATGCATATTTGCATCATCAAAGTTGGATATTATCCCCTAGCAAGTTAATGAAGCTAAAGTTTCTAATTGTATAATTTCATGGATTTTGTTGCTAAGTGGAATTTAATAGTTCATACTTGCTTGGGCAGGGTGCTAGGCCTGGATTTTTTCATGATGACAAGTCACAGAAAAAAGGTACAGTTTGTTATTTCTAGCTTATGTCTATTTTTGTTCAAATGGAAATTGATGTAGATTTATTTTTCTCATCCCCTTTTCCTAGCAGATGCAACTCGTGACAATGACTGGACATGTCCAAAATGTGGCAATGTCAATTTTTCATTCAGAACTGTCTGCAACATGAGAAAGTGCAACACACCCAAACCTGGATCCCAGGTCTGTTGCCTTTATTCCTATTTTGCATATTGTGATTTGTGAATTGTGGTTAACTTTTTTATAATGGAAAAAATTTCATTTACTGTTTAACATTTTTTAAAAATGTTTAACATTGTTGGATGTGAATGTTGGGCTGCAGGCCTCAAAGTCGGACAAAAATTCTAGTAAGTAGCTTCCCAAGCTCCCACATGATACATCTGTGATCTGTCTCATAATCGATGTCTTTTACCTGATACAAAGCAATAGTTGGTAATTATGTTTCTTTGTTTGTATTTTTCCATCCAGAGCAAAAGATGCCTGAGGGAAGCTGGAAGTGCGAAAAGTGTAACAACATAAACTATCCTTTCAGAACCAAGTGCAACAGACAGAATTGTGGTGCTGAAAAGCCAGCTGAGTCTGAAGAATCTCCTTCACCAGCTGCAGATCAAAATGATCAGGTTTGTTGTGTAAAATATTTTCATGTTGACCTTCATTCCTTGTTGCTACAGTTGTTGGTTTTCAAAGAGCAGCTTTGTAACATAATGAATATTTTCATTTGGCAATCTGTTGTGAAGTTGTCTTTTAAGTGGATTCTAAGTAAAAGCTTCAGTTTTGCTTCCTTTCTTTTGGAACCTTTTATCACCCCTTTTTAATTTCCTCCGTATTTATCCATTGCAATCTTTAATTTGCAATTATTTACTGTTCCAGTGAGTACTAGGACATGTTTGAGGGTTGAGAAGGTCCAGAGTTGTCATCAAGCATTGCTCAGTTTGGGTGTCTGACAGTCAGTCTTGTCGTCTTCTATGTTGCAGCAGTTGTCAAGTCACTCACCTTCTCCATATGTGTCAAGTTGTTGTATTAACTGAGATGGTATTTTGGTCTTTGTGGATTGTTATGATGCATGTGTCAGCCAACTTTCCTGGCATAAAGGTTATTGCAGGTTTCAGTTTTAAGTTTTCTTTTGGTTCTTGACTGTCTGTGTTTAAGTATAACTCTAGATAAATAGATGCCTTAAAAGAAAGTGAAGATTCCAAGTTTTTTAGATTTATTAGGTGACATTTTAGTTTTGGGTAGTTGAAAGTGTCTTCCTAACATACCACTTTTAGGATGTGTGCATCAGCATTACAAAAGCCATTCTCTTTCGTAGTGTTGCTTGTAGCTACATAGATGTTTCATGCCGTGTCATTGAATTAAAGTTGACAGTAGATTATTTAGTTGATCATAGATTTTTTAGTTTCATTTAGATATAAGCACTGCTTGCTGATAATAGATTTTTGGGGGTAGTCTTTATAGGGTCATTACCTTGAGTGCTAATCTTGATGTTTCTGGTATCTAACTTGTTTCGCTGCCTGTCCACCATTGACAATATCTAAAGTTTAGAGGAAAATTTCTAAATGTGGATGTCAAGTGGGTATTTGTTGTGTCCTTTATAACTCGTTTCAATAGGTAATTTAGTTCTTGGAATTATTCTCTGCTAGCATAGTCCTTGAATTTATGAAACTAGCATCACATTAGTCGTTCTTGTATCTTTTAGCTTAGACCCCAAGAAGGACTAATTTGATATGGATTTTGTAAATTTAAAGAATTGAATACATGAAAAAATTCAATGACCAGCAGCAGATGATTTCCGAGACAAACTTTGATGTCTATAAACATTAAGTATTCACTGGAGTACTGCTCCGTATGAATTTGGACTATAAAACTAAGATTTGGTTCCTCTAAAGTGAGTAGAATGCACGTTAGAGGATAAAATGCATAATTAAAAAAAGCAGAGGATGATTGGGAAGAGAGATGAAGTTACTTGATATTGTAGTCCGAAGAAGCTTCCAATTTGCTATGTTCTAGGTGGGCACGTTGGACTTAACTCATAAAGGTGGGCTTTCTTGACGAACAATTTGGGAGAAAGATTGCTAGGGGATTCGTCACGATTGGGTCTCATCACGTTAGCAGCATTTTTGTATTTAAAATTAGCTATAATTTGATTTGTTAATAGGATTAAATTTTACTGATAAGTAAGATGTCAAATAACTTTGGACGTGAATGAGGCTGATTAAATTACAATCAATATTACCTGATTTATATAAGTTTTCATTTAACCTTGGAGGATGCTACTAAAGAACTTTTACTAGAATTGTCTGTTGATAAGAATATTAAAATCTCAATTCCATAAAAGGAATACACTTGAAAGTATTTTTATTCAATAAAAAATGATTTGAAACACAATTATAAAATAAAGTAAAAAATTATACACGAGTATTGTTATTAAACCTGAAAAATTAAGTAATTGGGCATAAGTAATTAATGAATTGTTATTAAACCTGAAAAATTAAGTAATTGGGCATAAGTAATTAATGAATTGAAGTTAAGGTTGAATTATTTGGATATTATTTGATTTTGATTCTTGTGAAAATAATTCTTTAGTTAGATTTTATTTTTCTTTGGTCAAACTTCGGATCAATTAGAATTTTTTTTTATTTTAGTAAAATGGAGGGTTAAGATAAAAAAATAAATGCAAAA
>PYAF01003910.1:483237-521744 GCA_007407185.1 Glycine tomentella | reverse complement strand
GGAAATATTAAAAGGTAATTTAATTATTAATTATAAAGTATTTTAAATACAATTCTTTTAAATTTGTATATATTTCAAATAGGATAATAAATATCAATATTATATGTGGGTATCAGTAGTGTTGAGAAACATAGTATCAATATAATCTTAAAAAATTGTAAGTAATTTTCTATGTTTAGATTCGGGTAAATATTTTATCAAATGTATGTAATTTTTATGGGTATAGATCCGGCTATCATCCTTAATCACAAGATCAAACATCACTGTTGATTGATGCTGGGCATGTAACAATCCTCAAAACTACATCTTCCTCATCAAAAATCAAATTTTGGAACTTACTAAATCGCAACGATTAGAAAGATGTAACGCGTATGCGACTATGGGTCATTGGCTCATGGCAATACAGAATCCAATTATACTTAATTTTATGTATGCTAACATGTGTACTGTGGTTTGAAATTACATATTAAAATTCAGTTATGGGTTACATATAATTTAATGTAGAGAAGAAATGCTCATACACTGTCAGTGTAAAGAGAGTTTACATATGTATCTAATAACAGTTCTTCAAATTGCCATGTCATTTAGTAGTGCTTTAATTAATTAAATAAAACTTAATTAAAAACAATAAAAAAACAACAAACTGCTTTTCAGTCTCTCAACACTGCAGTCTGCAGTTGCCTCTGCCCTTCCGTTAGATGTCTCCTAATTCGCTTGACTTTGACTATACATTTCTGAATTCAGAATATTCCTGCATAATTAATCTTGCTACCCGTTGACAAAATCTTCACAAGACTTGAATTTGAACTCCATTAACAGAAATGTCAATAACTTCAAAATGGATCGCATATTGTGGCAGCAATAGATTTTTCTAATTGTTATTATTTCCCACTGAATATGACGAGAATGGATCTCGGAGATAGAGGTGCCGATGTAACTCGAGAAGGTGCAACACAATTACACAACTACACAAGAGAACGACGAATGTGATGAGCAACGTAACAGAACATGTTGTTTTTACGATTTTCAATTAATTTTTACGCTCTTGGAGGCCTTCGAGAAGGTGCCTTCGATTCAATTTTTGTTTTCATTGCGTTGGTGGCCTTATGATGGCAGAGGTAGCACATTGCAAAACTAAGAACGTGCATTGGACGTTATAGCAGTGTTGTGTTTACCTTTTTTATTTATTCAAATAAAACACTACTAAATGATGTGGTAATTTGTAGAATAATGATTAGTTGCATGTGTAAAGTTTGTTTACATTGACAGTTTATGAACATTTTTCTCTTTTATGTATATAACAAGAATTCAAGAAAAAAAAACTTTTATTTCTATTAACATTGTATCTAATAATACAAGTTGAATTATTCTGAGTTCTCATACTTTATCAAATTTTAATTATTTTTTAATTGAATCCTTGAATTTTTTTTCAATTGGTTCTCACGTCTAGTTGTCGTTATAAGAGTTATAAAAATTGACTCTAAGCATCTAATTAGAGATGTGGATACTGTACTGATATTTTTGAAGTGTGCTTTAACTTGTAAATACAACTGAATCAATTTCAAAGATCAATTAGAAGGAAGAACTCAATTGAAACAAAAGCTTAAGGACTTAATTAAAAAAATTGAAGAACCTAATAAAAAATTTGGTGGACCCACGGAACAACTTAACCAATAAGATTATACTTCAATATTTATAAAGATAGAAAATAGAAACATGAAAAGCTTCCAAACTCCAGAAACGAATGATATGGGATGTGTTGTTAACAGCCTAAATTTTACAAGTTTTTAGTTATTTTTTATTATTATTATAAGTCTGGAAGGTTCCTCCCTGTCCCGAAATTAATGTGGTTTTAAGTTATTTTATAAAGACCAATTAAAGCTAATAAATAGATGAAAAAAATAATTTTATAAAATTAACCTAAAGAAAATAATATTAGTATTTAATTCAAAACTAATTTGACATTTATCAGAGATATTTAATGAAATAGAATAATTAATATTATGAAGTACGGAGATGTGCGTAACATAGGTAAGAAGCTAAGGTATAAAAAAGCGTTGGCGGTGGAGACATGGTAGGTTAAAATTGAAATGAGCGCAGTCTGGTACAAAATGAAAATGTTTTTGGAGTTTTCAACAGAACAGGTTTTACACCATTCGGACCGCAATTAGCATGCAGTTTTAATTAATCTCCATTTGAAAAAGCAAGCAAATGAAAGACAGCACCCTAGACATTTAGTTGAAGTAGAACATAGTGTTGTTAATCCAGTTGGTTGCAAGGAAAAGTTGATTCATAGGGTGAGCTCAACAGCTGAAAGTCTTGAAAGCGATTGCTGCTATCGCAATCCGAGAATGCGATACACATGCTGGAATGCTGTTGATGATCAGTGTGCCAATACTCTGCTGAGGAATTAAGTGGTATGCGGTGCTGAGTGATTGAGTGTGTTGTCTGAGTGGAGTGTTCCAGAGAAAGGGACTTCGTCTCATATGCACCCCATGAAGATGAAGAATTCGTTGACAGAAGAGAGAGAGCACGGTTAACATCTTGTGCACCGTTTGGATCAGAAAACCTAATGGGATCTTCCATACCTGCAACAACAACTCTATCAAAATTGAACAATCATTGTTCCATCCAAGCCTCCCCATGTACTTAGGAGGTTTCTTGCTATGAAGCATAGACTCGAACACCAGACACGACACAGACATAGACACAAAACACAAAGATTTTAATTAAATGAAATATGAGTAATATATAATAAAATATCTAAATTGATGGTATATTCATCTATTAATATTAACTTTCTATATTTTTTCAAGTGTATTATTAATTGTGTAAAGTTGACGACTTAAATATTTAAGCCAACAAAAAATATTTTTTTGAATCAGATACCTAACAAGAAGTGTTAGACATCGTAGTTACCTCAACAAAAAAATATCTAAATAGGTTTTTTGAGATAATGTTTTAGGAAAAGATTTAGCATTTCTACATCGTAGTTACCTCACTACTTCATATAAACTAAAAATCACTACTTGCATTCTACTAAGTTTGGAATCAGCATCCTAAATCTCAATTATTAAAAGGTCAACAGTAACCTGGAACAACACTCTTCGTTGCTATGCCTCTAGATGTTAGAAGGCCACTGGAATCATCAGAAAGCATGGAGACAATACTCGGTATCTTATTGAAGGCTTTCGCAGGCTTCGGGAGGAATTCTTTTGTCTGGGGGTGCTTGTTGCTGTGCATATCTTGCCAAGCTAAATTTGTGGCAGTCCTTGAAAATGCAAATGGGCTCATTATTTGCCTACCATCTGCAAAGTAAACATAAATTAGATAGATGGATATAGTAATGCTCTTGTTATAAAATGAAATTCTAGTGCTATCATCACGACCGAACATTAATACTTTATTGTCGGTACATGAAAGAATACAAATGAATTTACTTGATTTGCAGAGTGGATCACTGGATGTTCCTGCTTTGTTTTGTCAGTAACAATAATGTATAGCTAGTGTTGAATTATCTGGTTAAATTTTGTTTCAAAAATTATTTCCAGTAAACCACAACCTAAGTAGTAGCAGTGAATAACTAAGCTATGCTTTTGTTGGGTTGAGTTTTGATATGCGAAAGTAATTCAAAAATGGTTTTTATTTTTTTAAAATTTTGAATATCATACTCATGCATGAATGTAAATCATGATCTTGATCTGCCAACGCAAAGTTCTAAAAAGACATTAAGTAACTGTATTTCATGTTTACTAGCAAATGCTTTGCTTCAATTATGTGTGCTATCCAGTTTCCTATGACTTGGGCCTCTACTGTATCAAATGATAGTTAATACTGGTTTTGTTTGGATAAATTTCTTTATAAGCACTTATAGAGGAAGAAAATAAGAAGTTAAAATGAATTAAGTTTTTCTCATAAATTAAAATCAACTACAACTTTTATATAAGCTCTCTAGTTTAATTTATCTAAAAGTTAAGGTACATAAGTTAATTTTAACTTATAAAAGAAAATTAATTCATTTTCTCTTTTTATTTTCTTTCCCATAAATGTTTATAGAGAAATTTATCCAAACATAGCCTATATCTCCATACAAATCCTCAATATTAAATCGACCAAGCAATTCACTACATAAAGTGATTGGCTGTATATTTGGGCATTGTACAGTGTACTGGAATTCTTTTTATTCTAAGGTTACAGGTTTCCAAGCATAAGTTGAATTAAGCTGCAAATACTAAGCACAGCTGAACAGCAAAACTGAAGGAAAACAAAGTCGTTAGCTGGAACCAGTTATGATCATTCAAAAATGGGAAGGGAATGTTACGATATGTATAATATGCATCCCAAAATAATAAACTGCAAAACTAAACCAGTGACCAGTGAGCAAGAAATAGGCAATAGATTTTCCAAGGGAGGAGAATGATCCTGTTATACCATAGGGTGATGAAGACAAAGCTGATGGATTTAATTGGATTGAGTCAGGCTGAGGTTTGCGGCGCCTTGCATTGTGATCTGAAAGACGTCGCCTACAGCTTCTTTTTTTGTCATCAAACTCTGACAGAGCATGGAACCTTCAACATGATCATTCAAGTGAAAAACTTAAACTAATCTTATCAAAATGACTGCCAAAGACAGGAAACTGAATTCGACTGACTAATCTGTATTCTTACTGATATGTGCCTTAAAAATGTTATTTTCACTCAACGCCATTTTCATAAGAACAATCAAAAGTCTAGTGAGATTTACCTGCTACATTGCTGGCAAAATCGACGTTCCAAACCAGTTATAACAACCTTAGGGGATTTGGAATGAGCTTCACAAACTCTGTGTTTGCGATGGTAATCTTTAGCAGATGAGAGGTCAAGACCACAGCCTTCTACCTGGCAGCTTGGATGCTGTAAAGTCTGACTACTGGTTTTATTTTTCTTTCCTGATGAAATGGGAACCTCAAAGGAAGATGGTTTCTTGGAATCACTTCCAGTACAGACATCCTCAAAGTACAATCGTTTACCAAGCTTTAGAGTGAGCAACGGTTCACCAGAGACAGGAGAGGGCACTGCTGCCGGAGAAGTTTCAACCGGCTCTCCATTGCACAATTCTTTCTTCCCAGTGGAATCATCATGAGAACCTTCCAGAGTCAATATAGATGCCTTGCTATCCCCATTTGATGATGAATTGTTGGATGCTGATTTTGAGCTCCTTGATGAAGAAGCATGTATTTGTTCAGAGCCAGAACAAGCACTACCACCTGATGGATACAACATTCCGACGTTGATTTCCCGATCTGCTTCACTGCTACAATCAGTTGGTTGTAACCTTGGATTTTCAGCTGCTTTTGTATTGAAGAAGAATAAGTGCTCCCAGTCCCATTGCCCTGGAGATTTTGCATTCCACTCCATGACAATACCTTAGAAATTCATATACAAATGGTCACTGTGATCTGCAAACTACAATTCAAATCGAACATTAATTGTTAACTGCTTTAGTTTGTCCAGAAGCAAAGAAAAATACAATAAGATCCTATCAGAGATATTAAACAAGTCAAAGAAATCACAGAAACTGGAATAGTGTTTGGCAGAAGCAAAAAGCACCAGGAATACCTGTATAAATGCAGTAGACCAATGATTTAAAAATACATTAAGAAGCTAGAGTTTAAGAAACAGCCCCAAATTTTACAGAATCTATGAATGAACTGCTAATTCCTAAGGGAAAACATCGATTAATCTTACAAAGACAACATTAAATCACTTGTTCTAGCCCTATGTCAGCTGTATTTGCTGCTAGATCAAAAACTTAAACAAGCAAAGAAAATATGTACTTAGCAAATAGCAAGTGGTAAGTGTAAATTAGTTTTGACTATATCATTTACCAAAGGCGAATTCCCAACCTGATATGCCCCTAGGGGGGAATTATCTTGTTTAGAGTAACCAAAACAAAGAAACTAATGACACAAATCCAACAAATCAGTGGACTCCACAGTGTCCTGCAAATCCCGTCCATAACTTTACAGACAGATGAGTGGCTGTATTTTAGTGTTGTAAGATTTCTCAGGCTGATATCAAGCAGACCCCACCATTAATAATAATAACAATAGGGTGAGTCATTTATCTATTGCCCTGGTAAACCTAAAGTGTATACTAAACTTCCCACATAGTCAATTTGTGTCACTATATATAGTTACTTATCTCTACTATTTTTACCTCCTCCCACTCCCCCAAAAAATCTAACCTCCTCCATCATAAACATTAACAAGGGCATTTTATAATTTATTCATTCATGGCAATAAACAAAAAACGGTACTACCAATCCCTACTATTGATGATGTGATATGCAAGGGGTTGCCCCTATGGATGTGATATGTTTAACTCTTTAACTCTTCCTAGAAGTGTGTACTTACCCACCAAAAACTTCCCTTTAAACATGGGAAACCTTCAGATTCCAATAATTCACATTTTATAACAGCAATTGTCAGGACTCAGGAGTCGGTCATTGAATGAGACCCCACAACAGCAACAACCCAACAAATCATGACTCCTTGACTCATCAGAACCTCCAACTCTCTGGCCAACACACCACAGTTTTTAGGCCCTTGGTTTCCTTAACAAAAATAAAAAATAAAAAGGCCAACAACCTAACCTCCAAATCATAAATGCAAGAAGCTCCACTTTTAATCGGAAAGCGTCACCAAAAACATACTACTAGTATATGTTACCGCAGCGGAGTTTTACCCAATCATATAAGTGCCAGAAACCAATCAATCTAAACCCCATAAAAAGCATCTTTTTTATTAGCTCAAAAAACCTAAGGAAGAAAGTGGAGAAAATAGTAAAAAAGAAGCTATCTTGAATTTTTAATCCAATTGTTGTTAAACATTTTACATGCTGGCTTTTGTGTTGAACAGTTGAAGTTTAAACCCATGTCAATTCATTAGGTTGTAGGACGGGTCTCTTTTCTTGGGACTTTGCTAGTAGTACGTTAAAAAGCTTTGGTCCCCATTTTCTCTCAAAAAGCACAAGTTTTTCTTTTTCTTTTGTTTTTGCATGAGAGAAATTTCACTGAAAGAAAACAGAGGCATCTATCAAAAGCTTTCAACAATCCCACTTTCCCAAGAAAATGATAAACCCCCAAAAGTGTAAAGGAGAGAGAGAGATGAAGAAACGGGGAAACCCCCCCCTAAGAAAAGCATCTTTTTTTCATGGGCTAAGCCAAAAAGTCCAGCCTCACATTGTGAAAGCTTTCAGAAAAAGGATGTTGCAATCTGACTCTACCACAAAAGGAAATTACAGTAAAAAGCAATAACAGCACTTATAACCATCACCCCAACATTAACACCACTAATTAATACCCATCACCAAAAAAAAATACCATAAAAAGAAAACCTTCATGTTGATATGACTTTTATTCCAAGTTTTCATCTTTATACCGCAGGAGTGGAAATGGGAAAAAGCTGCAAAGAACAGTGATGCACACACCCACTTGATCGGTGGTTTTTCATCGACACAGAAGAAAATGAACCATAAATGGGGTGTGGAACGAATGAGTGAAGTGAATAACCAAAAGGGTTTTCTTACCGATCAACACAGAACTCGAGGTGTGTGTTTGTAAGCTAAATCAGGTAAAGCAGCAGATAACAGACTCAAAACCAGTGGTCTTTGTTTCCTTTTCTGATTCTTATGGCGTTTTGCTTTTGTAAATCAAATTTTGGAGACTAAACACAAAAGAAACAGAGAGAAATTGGTATGGTTAGTGAAATTGGCAAAACAATAAAATAAAATAAACTTACAAAGGTGATAAACTAGTATCTAAGCATTTCATTAGCATTGATTACCGTTAAGAGTAACACAAAGAGCTGAACCTGAAAACGTACTCCTCGTACTAGTACCCATGGACCTCTCTTCGTGTTTCTCGCACTCACACAACACAACAACCACTGTGCTCCTTTTGCCCTCAAGTAAACACACACACATACACATATAATAAAATGTTTTGTAACATAACTTTTGTTTTTTCTTACATAATTATTTTCTCTTTTTTTTTTAGTATTGTATAATATTTATTCAAATAGCAATAGTATAATTTTTCTGAAACAAATAACTCTCGTTCTGTTCTGCTCTAGAAGGGGACAGCTCAGACTCAGCATAAGAATCGATACATTATTCATCAAAAAGAAAACGAATCAGACAAGCTGGCTGTATCTTCAGACTTCAGTTTAATAAAAATCAGTGGCATTAAACAAAGTTTTATTTTATTTTTTACTACTTATTTGTTTTGTCCTTTTCATGTTATATAACTCATAAGTATGAAGTGTCTACCAATTTTTATAATAATTAATCTTTGGTAAATTATTTAAGAAACCATCTTTAATAAAGTTTTAATTTTCAATCACGTTTTTTTATTTATAAAATTTAAATGGGAGATTTGACTTAAAAAATCAGAATTTAGTTTTGCTTATACCAGTGTTGGAATTTTATTTTTACTGTTTGATTTCAGTGTTATTCAATCTTTTCTATTAGTGGTATTAAATCCATCGATCAAATATTTATTGTAGTTTACGGATTAGGTCAAACCGAGTACAATGCGTTTAACTTTTTTTTTCCCTGTTTGCCTTTATAATTTTTGAATTATGCGTAAACTGCAAAGCAAAAGAAAGAAATAGTGTGCAGCGAAGTAAACGAAGATACTATAATATGACAAATTGCAAGAGCTACACGCGTGTCAAATGATGTTGTTGAGCCCTATATGTGCACCTGCTTTGATTGAAGACAAGTGTTGGTATAATGTGAATTGAAATTGGAGTAACATTGGTGCCATAAGTGGTCCACCACCCATTCACTTTGACTATATATTAATTAATGATAGAATAATGGAAGTATCAGACGAAAACTCAACTTGTTATTGGCAAGAAATGATGAATAGGGAATTATTAATTAGGACAAAAAAAATTATGTATAATGTGTGAAAATTGTTCCTTTTCCAATGATTTAGACCCTTTAATTCACTAATTATTTATATTATCGCGCTGAAAATATAAAGGAAGTCCTAGGTTAATTACGTGCATTGGATTATATTGTTGATTATTATTCACCAAATTGATGGGAAGGATAAGGATCTGCAAAGGACAAACTTGTTTAGATGTGGTGGGTCATTTCAATTTCACTGTGGACATATAGTAGAGATATGACTTTAGTGGGACATATGTATATTTAACAATTATTTGAGGTTTGAAACAAACTTTATACAAGATTGTGCAAGCAAAGGTTGGCATTGAGTGGCCTAGTCAGCTCATCAATTCCAGTAATTATTATAGAAATATATAAACAAACATTGTAAGATCTATGTATGCATGATTAAAGCAAGAGATTCACGTGAGCACTGTTGGCGATGTCTCTAAGCTCAATTATCTCCTCTGCACCTGCGAGAGATCGACTTATTAATATTTCATTAATTGATAATAACCTATGTCAAATAACTATTCATCAAGTTGAATCGTTGTAGGTATGTATATCCCTATGTAGGTCCTAGCTAGTAGCTAAACGTTTAAAGAATATCAGTAATCAGCTAGTGCTTATTAGAGTTGTGGCTAATTTTGCATGATATTATATCTTTAGTTTCACTATGGAATGGGACCAGTCGATTAAAGTGATGAAGAAGAAACCTAAAGTAGGCAACCTCACTCACATCATATATTTTAAAGCAATTTCTTAATTTATTTGATTCGACAAAAAATAGAATAAGAAAATTTGGATGGAGAAAAAAAGAGGAATTATTTTTTTCTTATTTAATTGAAAAAAAATCAAATATCCCACATAAATATTTTTTTTATCTTCTCACAAAATGGAAATAAAAAACAGAGGAAGATAATTTTTTTATATAAATTTATCCATTTATATTATTTTAAAATTAAATAAAACTATTTAATACGAATATATTTTCCATCTTATTACTTTTTATTTCTATTAAACACGAAAAATATTTTTCTATTTTTCTTTTTAAATAATTAAAGAGAAAAATACTTTTTCACTTTAAGTTTTTTTTTTCATTTTACTTTCTATATTAAGTTTATTAACTATATGTATGTTGGGTGGCTCAAATTCTTGCGCATTTTTTACTATTGAATGTTTGAATTTCAATGGTCAAAATTAACTTTGTTTCGCTTTTGAGCCACAAGTCTTTAAATGGTCCAAAAATTTATCTCTGGTTGAAGTTGTGTTGTTTTCATTCTATTTGTCTCTTTGGTTCTCCAATAAATTTGATCATGTACTTTCGCATACCTTGGAATTAATATATTAACCGTTTTAAACAATATTAATTATTATTTTTAGTGGATAAATTTAAATTTTCGAACTTTTTTTCGTCTACTTCAACCAAGTCAATCTTATAATTTTTTATCTACTTTCACACAACACGTAACAAGTGGTATCCAAGAATTTGATGAATTAAGAATTTAAGATGTCTATTATTACAATGTTTGATATTGAGAAGTTTAATTGCAAATTTAGATTTTTCTATTTGGTAAATCCAAATGAAGGTCATTCTTACCTAGAAATGGAGGATTAAGGAAAACTGCAGAAGAGAAGTCGAAGAAATCAGCTTCCATGTCTAAAGAGCGTGAATGAGTTGGCAGTTGGCACTAGGGGTGTTCGCGGTCTGGATTGGATCGGTTTTGAAGCAAAAAATCATCCGATCCGATTCCTTCGGTTTGGTCATTTGATCATCCATTCGGTTTGAAATTTTTTTCAAATCCGATCCAATCCAATCCAATTATTTTCGGTTTGGATTGGATCGGTTTTCGGTTTTTTAAAAAGTCTAAAAATAAAATTTATGAGACATATTTTTATCAAAATAAGGAGTATCTAACATAAACAAACATATTCATTGGACAAAAACAAGCATCATTTTCTAATTTTCATTAGACAAATACGTTCATTGAACAAATTAAGGAGCAATGTATTGGATTTTTGATTTTTGGACTATGATAGGGAATAGGCCCAAGTAGATAAAGGGTAAGATATGGTTTACAATTGGATCGGTTTGGATTGGATCGGTTTTCACCAGCCAATCCGAAATCCGATCCAATCCGGTGAAAATTTTCGGTTTTTTTTCGGTTTTCGATTTTTCGGTTTTCGGTTATTTCGGTTTTCGGTTTTTCGGTTCGGTCACCGCGGTTTGCATCGGTTTGGATCGGTTGATGAACACCCCTAGTTGGCACTTTCGGTAATTAAATTTTGCTTGTTTAAGGAGACTTTTTGTGAAGTATACATAAATACATAATAAAACTATCGCTGCAAGTGAGATAAAAAATTAGATTTTTTATATACAAGACTATGATCCTCACAAACAAGCTTTTATCTTAAAAGCGTTTGTATACAATCCAAATGATTGTAGGTACGACCTATTCAATCTTATCTTGAATTTAGTTCTATTATTGTGGATCAGGAAAGTATATTGAGTTTAATTCAATCTTATCCGAATGATTGAAGATGAAGATAATTAGATAAAGTTGATTTTGGGCAATAATGTTTGTACGGTAACAACGATGCTTTCTACCATATATACAACTATACAAGGTACACTGGTTAGGATTATAATTCATGTATTTGAGATACATTAGTGAATAATAATTACCATTTAATTGTATATTTACTCATTAAAGAGATATTACCACTTAAGTGTCTATTTACTCACTAAAAGATAACCACCTATTCCATTAATTAAGAAGATACCCTTTTATAAATAAAGGGGTACACAGCTAAAGAGATATTATAATTATGTTATAAATTTATATTCATTTACTAATTTGAGTGGAGTTTAAACTACTAATCACTTGTGAAGTTTTTATTATACCAGCCAAAAGTAAGAGAACTAAATCAAAATACAATGCGAAACTGAACACAAAGTGCAGAGATCGAATTTCCTCTTCAATTAGTAGCTACTAGTTTAGAGAATTTGCTTATTGTGCAGTTGTAGTGAGAATGGCATGCATGCAGTTCTGAGGTTACTGAGATGAAACCCATCCACCATGCATCTTATTACTGTACTGTCACGATGGAATAAGAATCATATCATTGAAAGGGCAGCACTATTCAATGTTGATGCATATAAGTGACCTTATTTGTGAATTTGTGATTAACACATTTGAGAAATTCCCTTAAGAGGAATCTTGCCGTGCATCCCCACCGAGCACACCACTTTATCTATGTTGTTGATGATGGCACATCATATTCCCAATGTGATGCTACAAATATGCATGCATATGGTAATTAATTAATTAAAGGGACTGAGCCTGTATAGCTAAGTGTAGTGTGGAGCTTAGTCACTTAGATTTCCCAGCACATTTTGTTGGGTTGGGTCCACCCTCACATTTTCACATTCTCACATTCTCGTGCTGCATGCTTCATCTTGTTCGATCATCAACTTCCTTTCTTAACTTAACCGCTATGCTGCAATGCAATGCAATAGTTCAAATGCTTATAATTAATCAGTCATCGGTTCCATGTTTTGCAGTTAGCTTCGTTTTTCTTTGGGCCAATTTTGCAAGCCCCGTTTCCATATCGGACTCAAAATGAGAATATAGCCTATGTGCATGACTTGTCAGATACGCATATATATGTGCAATGATATTGAAACTTGAACAACCTACAAAATTTTGAATAAATCCGCATCCCAACAATTTTTCATTTTATTTTGCTATAGGTTTTTCAAATGCCTACGCGAAATTATGTCATGTCGGTGCATTTTGTTGATGCGTATATTCAATATTAAAAGAATTGCAATTTGGTTGTGTTTTTCTAACTATCAATCGGATTATTCAAACTCCAATGAATCATATTCATATTTCTTTTACACATGCACGTACCCAGTATTTATTAACTTTTTTTTATAAATACCAGTAACACACATTTTTTTATTATTAACTAAAATTTATTAAAAACTACGGTTTTATCGTGAATTTTAAATTGGTCTTATAATTATGTAATTTTTAATAAAAATTAATCAATAAAAAAGAAAATAAGTTTTGTATTAATAGTATAAAATAATTTTTCATTATTATGGATCACAAATTATTACATATTATAAGTTTGTTGATTTTTATAATAAATATTTTAAAACTATATCAATAATAATTTCTAATTAATTCATGGTATAAATTTTTTCACACTAACCTTAAATGATTGTTAATCTCATGATCAAATATGCGTTAGAAAAGACGTGTTTAATTAGCAATTTATCGTAGGGAGGAGATTGGGGGATAATGAATATGAAAGCACGAGAAAGGAAGGAAGAAAGGAAGTGAATGTGTTGTATACATGTTTAGATTAACTTAGAAATGTTGTCTACAGTTCTAATATAAATTCAACGAATAAAATAAAAAAAAAGAATTTTGATATTTTAATAAAATTATTTTTATCTTAAAAATTATTTTTTCACCTGAAAATACATGCACTAAGTTGTATAACGCGTTGTGGGAAGAAGGATGAATAAGATGAAAAAGCAAAGTGAAACACGTAAAAGAAGGGGAATCCATGATGATGATGAGAAGTGAGCAATGATACATTACAAAACAATGAGCTCAATAACTGTAAAACCGTAAGGGGAAAAAACGAATTAAAATGGTGCATGGTGGAACCAGGTAATACCAACCTTGTTTCGAGATATCGCTGTAAGGTAGTATAAGAATTTCACATCACGGTAATGACGGTATACGCGTAGTTTAAACTTCCAAAAAACCTAACTGGTCCCTTTCTTTGGAGTTTGGAATGGTTGGACCAGATGGTTGATCAATTCAAAACTTAGCTAATTAAGAATTATTTAAATTGAGGAATATAAAAAAAATATTTTCTTAATTTTAAAAATTTAATTCTAAAAAAATTTTAAAATTAAAAAATGCTAAGACATTGAATATGAAATGGAAGTTAAAAATAGTTACTAATGCACTAATGCATTATTGGTTAGTTTATTAACCATTTATTTTAATAAGATAAGTGCTTACTTTAATGAAATACATAACTTTCAATTTTGTAGTGTTTGTCTAAATTATTTTTACTTTAAAAAATCATATATGTATAGCAGATAATGTGTATCTTCTTTGACATATCTGTTATCAAAATAATAATTCAATAGATTACAGTAATTAGGGTGTCCATGACAGTATACTAGTAACTATCAAGCTAAAAGCAAGCTCAAAGAATAAATTATTTTGAGGGAGGGGAAAATGAAACAAGATTTGTCATAACATTAAACATCAACATGCTTGTAACATTTTTAATTTGCTTATTTTACTACAGATAAAATTCTCCCAAGTGTGTAACGTGTTAAGTACAGAATAGAAATTTCATTATGAATTATAAAACATGTTATGCATTGTAGCCTTAAGGCAGTTGCAGGTCAACCCTGCAAAAATACAAGGGAAATGGCATACATCCTTGGACTACCAGATTCTATGGATTTTGTTTGCTGAACAGTACCACGAAGTCATATTACTAATTACAACCACATTACATTTTTGAAAACCAAGGCAGTAAAAATCTAGCCCTGCAGAAAAAATAATATAATAAAACAAAAGGAGGAGCAAATGTGATAAGTTCAAAAATATTTTCATACCTTAGCATTTCATAAGGAAGGGGGCGTAGTCTCCAATCTGCACGCTGGTATCTGCAAGTAGTTCACTTGTAAACCTTCCAGAATTTAATTTAAAAAGAAAAAACTTCCTAGAAAGTTCAAGTGTAAAAATTAAGACAACATACTCCTTGTTTGCAGTAATGTCGCAAAAATTACAAAGAAGATACTCCAAACTCTTCCTCTCCAATTTTAACACCTTTGAAGCCTAATAAATTCAATTAAAATATATTAGTGTTGATGATATAATGAAAAAAAAGATTATAGTAATAAATTGCAAACATGTGAATGTGATCAAGGAATATAGATTACGGTGATAAGAAATCAAGTGCATCGTTTTATCAAATTTTTCAGGTTGCTAAACAAACTAATACAATTTGCTGCCTTCATAAATAAGAAATAATTTCAATATTGAATGAATAGTTGGGTCATTTTAAGAAAACCTTGTGAGTGTCAAACAAATTACAAATGTAGATTCCAAAGTCTCGTTGAAGATAAAAGCTGTCCGCCGACATTCTAGTTGTCACATGAGAGGATCCAAAGGACAAGGATGCTACAGGTATAGTGTGCTCCTCTTCACAGGAAGGAAAAACTAGCACACGAAAGTTAAAATAACAAACAAAAGGTGCAAAAAAAGCAATATATATTAAATGAGCCCTGTGCTATAGAAGATGGCCAATGAAGCAATGATGGTCTAGATTTCAATGACGGCATACACTGTTGAAAAATTATCATTTTGATTCTTTCCCTCAAGGAGATTCTCATCAAGATTTTTCAATTCCTTGATCCGTGGTTTGATTACATCGAAGATTTTTCAATAATCGCCTGAAACAATAACACAATACCTACAATGTAAGATTATTAAAAACCAAAATTGATTAAAAAAACAAAAAATGTTCAGCTATATTCCAATGCAATTGTTCGCTGAATTCTTCTGTTTAAAAGTAGTTTTTATGACAAATCAAGTTCCTGAAAAGTTCAACTCCACAAATATATTACCAGTAAATTTAACAGGATGCCAAGAGATGTAATGATAAGCAAATAATATCTACTCGGCCAAGCAATATAATATTGCTAGAGTTGCCCCAACAAGAACCATAAATGCATAGACAACTGGGCATCATAAAAGCGAAGAAATGTTTACCTCAAAACAAATCCACTTCTACTTTATGTTTAGGTCTGCCACTAATAAGCCTTAATGAGCCCTTCTCAACTTATTTACTTAATTATCAAATTGCTGCTTAGAGTGAAGCAATCAAACTACAGAAAAAGCGCTTGCAAAGGTATTACTGGCCACAAATAACTTTCCCAATCTGAATATCAGCAAGTCAACCATCTATATAAAGGTATAAATCTTTATGTCATGAGACAAATTTCCCATCAGATTTAATGTTCCACACAGTCAATATTAGAACTGTATTTCTTGTGTCTGTACAGGAGGATCATAACCTTCCTCTCTCATTCTTGTATCTAATTTTCTCAGCATTTCATAAATCTGATCAGATTCACCATGGAATCTATCACTAGCTATGAAACTGTGAACCTCATTCTTTATCTCAACCATGCTTTGACCAACAATCTTCTTCAACCTATTCTCCTTTATCAATGTCCTGAGTTTTGCAGCATCATTCCAATTCTTGTCCACACAATATATATTTGATAAAAGTGTATAATACCCTGCATGATTAGGGTCTAAAAGGAAAAGATTCAGAGCTGCAAGCTCCCCTATCTTAATATTTTGATGTATACGACAAGCACCAAGTAAGGCTCCCCATACATGAGGCCCAGCTTGCATGGGCATTTCATTAATCATGTCCAAGGCCTTATCCAACACTCCCATTCGACCAAGAAGATCAACCATTATCCCATAATGCTCTGTATTGGGTATCAATTGGTATTCATTCACCATGACATGAAACATCTTTATCCCTTCTTCAATCAAACCTGCATGACTACAAGCAGATAGAATTGAGACGAAGGTTACATCGTTAGGCTTAACATCTGAATGATTAGACATCTGATAAAATAATTTCAAAGCCTCTTCTCCTTGCCCATGGAATCCGTAAGCTGCAATTATTGAGCTCCAGGTAACAACATCTTTATGTCTCATTCCTTTGAAAACCTTGTTAGCATTATCTATGCTACTACATTTTGCATACAACTCTATGAGTGACGCTCCAATAAATTCATTATTGTCAAATCCACTTTTAGTTACAAAAGCATGAAGACATAAAGCTTGTTGAACAATCCCTAATTCTGAACTAGCAGCAAGAATCTTCACTAGAGCAATAGCATCAGGTTGAGTTCCATTAGATAACATGTTGCAGAAAACCCCCAGGGACTTGTGTGCCATTCCAATTTCAGCATAGCCACTAAACAAAACAGCCCAAGAAACTACATCCTTCTTGGGCATTCTGTTGAAAAGGTCAATTGCATTTTCAGGTGAGAAGCACTTCATGTACATGTCCATAAGAGCTGTAGAGACAGTAATATCCAACTCAAAACCATAATTGACTGCTAATTTATGAATCTGCTTACCTCCTTCCAAATTTGAACTGGAAGCACAAGCTCGCAATGCACTAATGACAGTAACGCTGTTTAGTTCAATTTTCTTATCTATCATTTCATTGAAAAGATTTAACGCATTAGTTTCAGCTCCATTATCAGCGTAACAGGCAACCATTGAGCTCCAAGATATAATATCTTTATATGGCATTTCCCTGAACAAATTAACTGCACTCCTGATGGAACCAGTTTTTCCATATAAATTTAGAATGGAATTGGTCAAACATAACTTAGTGTCAAAACCCCTTCGTTTTACAAATCCATGTATACTTCTTCCAAGGTTAAAATCAGATAACTGGGCACAAGCAGAAGCAGCACTAACAAGTGTTACAGGATCAGGACTTACTTGCTCCAACACAACCATTCGGGAGAAAAATGTAAGTGCAAGTTCAGGACTTCCATTCTGCTCATACCCAGTAATTATTGAAGTACATAAAACCACGTCCGGTTTTGGATACTCTGCAAACACTTTTACAGCATCATTCATTTGTCCACACTTTGAATACAACTCAATCAATGCAGACCCTACAAACATGTCATTATCTATCTTCTTCTTCTTGAGAAATCCATGAATCATTTTCCCCAGCTCAAGCTTCTGCATACCAGAACATGATTTCAAAGCAATAGACACTGTGTAATTGTCAGGTCTTTCCTCAGTTACTGCATCGGTGTTCATTTGATGGAATAGAGATAACGTCTCTACCCATTTTCCTTCCAAAAAATAGTTCCTAAGTAAAGCATTCCATAGATAGACAGTTTTACAAGGTGTTTCTTCAAACAGCTTATGTGCATGGCAAAGTGATGAATATCTAGCATAAAGAACATTAAGCTTGGTAACAATGAAACTATCATGGACAAGGCCCACTTTCAAACACTGTGAGTGCAACTGTGTGATTGATATCTTATTGCAGCAAGTTTCCAATAGCTTGACTAAAAGATCCCTCCTTTTCATGTAAAATGAGTGAATGATCTTATCCATGATGGGTATCCCAAAAGCAAGAGTCTTCCCAGTTCCAGTTCGAGCTCGACCAATCATATCACGACCTTGCATAGCAGGTTCCAACACAGCCCTCTACAAATTAATTAATTAATTAAAAAATAACAGAATCTCGAAGTTACAAACATCTAAACTACACAGCGATAATTATCAACCACGGACCATATTTTGCATCAACGAATAAACCAGAGGAAGCAAAGCAAACCTGAATGGGGAAGAGCTTGGTGATGCCTTTCTTGGCCAAAGCAGAGACAATATCCCGCAAAATTCTGAGCTTCGTGATCTCGAGGCCTTCCTCACGATCTCTAGGACATACAAAACCAGTTTCCTGGAGCCAAGAGAAAAAACATAAATCAAAGTTCAGATTTCAAACTATTGGCTGCTAATTAAAATTAAAACAGCATAGTCCATTCTAGCAACTACCACCACCATTTTTGTGGCATCATTTAAAATAAAAACAGCATATTCATTTTTTCCTTTAGTCACCTGATACTACAAAGGGCCCTTTAGACAAAAATTATTGGATAGTTAACAAGGAACAGCAGGACATTGGCTACATAAAGTGATTCATGTGATAGAAGACCCTTAACGTCATTGACGAAGTTCCGATGGGTACTTCCACTGCTAGCTTTGACCATGACCCTCTCTTATTTATTGTTAATTATATTTTCTCTTACCTACTTATATAGTCTTACTTTGATAATTTTTATATGTCAACTTGTCAACACTAAGTATAAATTATAAAACTTATAAATGAACTTTAGTAACTTAGTAAAAAAAATTTATTATCAACTCACTGCTATTATTTTTATTAGTATTATATATTCCAATTTTTTTAGATTCAAATTCTCTAAAAATAAAAATTATGACAAATTTTAATTTTAATCTTTCGCAAGAAATTATTAACAATTTTAGCCTCTATTATTTAAAATTCTCTACTCTTATTTAGTAATAAGATAACACATATTTAAATATATCAATATTAATAATCATTATGAGTACGTAGCATGTAATATGACATATAAATATGTCACATTATAAATAAATAATAGTAGGAATTATTTTTTAAAAATTTAAATTTTAAAAAATTTAAACTGAAAATGTTGAAACATTAAAACCAAAATTTATTATATTTGATTAAAAAAATATATTGTTCTATACACCAAAATAATGTTACAATGTGTTTGCTTATAAGTTTTATTTATTTATTTTATGTTTTATATGAAGTTTATTAATTTAAATTTATTAAATTAGGGGCTTCTAAACTAAAATTCAATAATATTGTTGTCAGTTTTCAGAAGGAAAGATATCTATTCTAATTTTTTTTAATTAGATAGAAAAGATGAAAAATATCATTATTAATTAAAGTAATAATATATACAAGGTGTACATCAACTCATTGAAAATTAAGATTGACACAGACACTAATATATACAAGGGGTGGTTGGTTGAAGAAAGAAAATCACTATTGAAGAATGAAGAATAAATTTTAAAAAAATAACGTGGATCTCACATTTTTTTCCTCTTTATTTTAATTTAAATATTTTTCCTAAATTTTTTCATTCTTTTTTCATCTACTCTACCAAACGCACTGTAAAATATAGACAATACATTTTCAAGCATTAATTGTCTACTTTATCATGATATTGTTCAACTAGATCATGAGCTCTTCTAAAGGTTTCAATGGTATATGGATTCTTCTACAACATTTTTGCCCCTAAATCTAGGTATTAGTTTTTATTTATATACATATCATAGATTAACTTAGAGATGGATCTATGAATCTTTCTTCCCTGACTAATTTAAATAATATAGCACATGATAAGTCAATTAAAATATAAAAAATAATAATAAAATTAAGCACAAGTCTTTTATATACAACAAGCATTTTTTCCAGTTTATAAACTAGACAGTATAAGTATTATAATATACAATTGTTTATCTTTATTGATGATGTTTAACATAGAGTGTCCTCCAAAAAACAAGGGTTTATAGAGCTTTCACAAGACAAAAAGAGAGATAAGAATAGCCAAAAACAACTAGTTGGAATTATATATACAACTATATATTGAACCTAGCGCATGCATTCCGGCAAGTCATTATTGGCTGCAAAGCACTCCCTACCTCTTCTTGCAAACACTCTAAAACCAGCAAATGCAGATAGATAGTTAAGGCATGGAAGTCCATATTTTTGTATGAACTTATTAATATTAGTGTTCAATAAATTGTGGTTCATAAGGAAGACTTATTTGTGAGCTTATATAGAGAAGAATGGTTAAATAGGGAAATATAATGGGAATGATTATTCCAATTGAGTGGCACTATATTTTATATATCCTCTTACGTGTTTTCCTAGTTAGGTAGCTAACGTTCCATAAGAAAGTGTTTGCATGCAAGCAATAGAATAAAGCTTACTGCAAATTGATTTGTTTTTATATGTATTAAATTAAAATTGGAATAGAATCTTAATATGTCTCAAGAGAGAATGTAAAAGTGTATAGTGGAATTAAATGCTTTAACTGATTGTTTAAAAATTAAATAAAATTCAATAAATGCGAAAAAGTGTGAATAAGTGTTAGTTTTTATGCATGATCGTGCATAATTGGTATTTGGTTTTTAATTTATAGGACTTCTATAAATAACAGAATTGAGTTCCTAAGCTTATTATTGACAGATGCTACTGCACCAGCTGCATTTCTCATGCTCATGTTTCATGCCTGTCAAGTTCAAGTAAATTAATGTGTTTCTAGCTTCTCTCTTTCTGTCCCTTACTTTGTTCCTCACAGGCAGACAGTGTTTCTGTTTCATTCAAGGTTTATACAAAAGCCTCACTTATTGTTGTTGCTACTCATATATATGTTGTGTTTATTTTCATGCAGGGATGTGATGCCTCAATTCTGTTGGACTCCAACTACCTAACTCAGTCATGCAGGGATGGGATGTGATGCCTCAATTCTATTGGACTCCAACTACCTAGTCACTTGTTTGGTATTGACTCCAGCATTTCTAGAGATCCTCAAACAGCACCATTTGTCATGCGGTTTGCAATGGATCAGAACTACTTCTTCAAGGATTTCTCATATGCATTTGTTAAACTTCTACCAATGTTCTCACAGATGTGCAGGGTGATGTACGAAGTCAATGCAACCAGGTAAACTAATGGTAATTCTTCTTCTTTCTCTCCTTTTTATTAGCAACATGAACAAATTTTATTACTACCAAGAGAAGAAGTCTAACACTTACATAAAAAAATTGTTTATTCACTTGTATATATAAACTTTCTTCTACCAACATTCTCACAGATGTGCAGGGTGATGTATGAAGGCAATGCAACCAGGTAAACTAATGCTAATGGACTCAATGTTCTGTGCACAAGGTTTATCCAACTCATATGCCCTCCCCTAGTAGTGTAAATCCTTTAGGATTTTATCCACTAATGCTTCTCCAGTATCATGTTACCAATTTAATTAACAAATTTAAGTTCCGGTCTCAATTATATTCATATCTTTGGTTGGTATAACAAATATAGGTTCGTACTTATAATTTCCTATAATAACTTGGTTGAATACCCAAAGTGGTTTTTTTTTGTTTTTCAAAATCAGAGACAGTGGCTGTTACTGTATGTCCCATTTGTTATAACAAGTATTTAATTTTTAATTTTAAAATATCAGTATCAAATATCATAAATCAAGATTGTCTAACAAAACACGAATTTGGTGGCTAGGTATACACTACTCTTGCGATTTAAATACAAAATTAGATTCATGGCACTAGATTGTGAAAACAATTTTGCAAATTACAGTCACAATCACATTATATCCACCACAATGCTTCATAGTTACTAACCTGTAAGGGATGGCAAAATGGGCCAGCCCACCCAAAACGGGTCGGATTGACCCACTTTTGCAAAGTGAGCTGGAAATGCTAACCCGTCCCACTTTAAGGTAAGCCAGCGGGCCAGTCCACCTAAAAATAAAATAATTTTAAAAAAAAAAAAAACAAAAAAATTATTAAAAAAATACATATTGTAGCAACATCCATACATTAAATTTAAAATTTGCTAAAAAAACAAGTTAGAAACATTACAATATCCAAAATGCAAAATAACTAAATTGAAAAAATAGTTGCATCTAAGGCCTAAGCATTTTCAGTAGTTATTGTATTTGATCCCTTGGAAACAATTGGATCCATATTTAAAGCACAAAAGTCATTAAAAGGTCAAAGAAAAGCACTGCAGAAATTCAATTTAAAACAACAAAAAGAACAAATACCAGCTACTAAACAGTTCATTAAAAGGTCAAAGAATGACCATTAAAAGATGCAGGAAACAACATTATCAAAGATGCAGGAAGGTGAGTTATGAGGCATAAAGCAAAGTTCCACAGGATATGATAATGAAAAAATAAATGATGCCTAACTTCAAACCTCCTTTCTGTTTCTAGGCCATATGTGCAGACATGATTCACGTATCAGATATATAGCATTCAATAATAATGATATGATATGATACGTGCATTGTATATATACAGATATATATAAAATATTTATAAAACTGATATGTATAATTCTGCAAATCCAAACTAAAAGGATACCTCTGAACATTACTAAAAATAAAATAGAAATTATAAATCACTGCCATAAATAATTGTGTATTGCCAACATCATCTCAATATCATTCCCACATTGAGCATCAATGCATCATCTGAAAAGAAGTATCGGTAATGTACCCGAGTATCATGGTATTGGGTTTGTATATGACACGACATGTGAGCAAATGAAAGCATTGGAGCTTTGCATTAAGCATAAAAATAGGTGAAAGTAGTGAGCTGGCAGAGAGAGAGATAGGGGGAAGGGAGAATTACTGAATTAGCTACTGATTTGGGAAAATGTTGACAAATAGCTGACAGGCAAGAAGTGGGGCATCTTTTGGGAATCATTTAGTTTGTTATGAATAGAGAGCTCTTGCTTTCTGTAGGAGCTATGCACTGGTGTAGTAGTGTGATAGTGCTACAGTAATTTTCAGCATTCTAATAATACATATCTAATTTCCTTTCTTTTGTTCTGGCTATATTTGCCATCGTTGGACTCAGTTTTGTATCAGATGGCATGAGTTATGAGTAAAGATATAACTCTGACATTCCAAAATTTATTGGAATAATGGAATTATGCCCTACAACCCAGCCTAATAAGCTGAAAAAGAAGACATAGTTTTATATACAATCCTCTATCCATGGTTCAATTTCAGTATCATAAGTATGGAACTAAACTTTTATGGTTAAATTTTAAAACACCCTGTTTAACTTTGACTGTTGTGCAAATAGCAGTGTTTTCAACTTTGGTAATTAAACCAGTTAAACTCCCAGCTTATGACAACTAACACCTTGTGGTAATTAAACCATGGGACTATTTGCCAAGGGGCCCAAGTTAAATTGAGTAATTTTCATTTTGACCAACATTTACTAATAAAAGTGTTAGTGTATCTAAAAAGTGTACAGTAAATAGATTACAATTTGCCATTAAACTATACTATGATTCACATAGATTTCCTAAATAATCAAAAAATTAAAATAGTTTCAATATAATTCAGAGGTGAGGAAAAAAAATAAAAGATTCACTAAAAAGGTTTCAATGATTTTAGGCTGTCTGCAAAAGAAATCCAAAAAATAAAGATGCTATCATATGATTTTCATGTTTTTCTGCATAGTTGCAATTTAAATCCTGCTAGTTCGACCAACATTATCAAAGTTAAATTAACTAGCTTAACAAGAGAACCAACAATACTTAGAAGGCATCATACATCAATTAGATGAGAAGCAATCACTCAGCTTACCAAGCAGCTCAAAATTTAAATATAAGAAAAATAAAGTCTCAGAAAACAGATCTAAGAAAAGAAAAGCAGGAACAAAATGAACTGTTAAGGGTTCTTAAACCACTGAAAATCACACACTGGAAGACCCCAAATCCAATTGAACTTTCGAATCCACCACCCCATAATCTTAAACCCCAAAACAGGAACAAAATCCAAAACACCAAAACAACAATTTCAGTAGGAATATCAAGGCGAAAGTAACAAAAAACAGCATTCAAGGGTTAGGGGTTCTTACCTCCGCAGCTTGGCAGAACGGCGATGGAGGAAGGCGCGAGAGTGAGGGGTTCTCAGAACGTCAAAGCTGTGGTAGAAACAGACGAAGTGAGAGAGGGTTCGAGGAACACACAGGGAGAAGGCACATACAGGTTCGAGTTTTCCTACCTTAGCAGAGAGTGAGAAAGGGAGAAGGCACGATGGAGGGAGCTTCGACGGCGAGTCGGCGACAGCGGTGGTGCTGGAAAGAGGTTCGACGGCGACGGTGACGACTGTGAGAATGAGAGCGCGATAGTGAGAGAGCGAGGCGAAAAGAAAATGATGAGCGCCGCTGCGCCGGGCTGAAACTGAAAGAAAATGATGATAAAATTTCATAAAATCTTAAAACCAAGAGATAAGATAAAAAAATGGCGTCTGTATATTTTTTTAAAAAAGGAATGGTGACAATGTATTTAAAATAAAAAAATATAAAATAAATTAAACACCATAATTTAAAAAAATATATCGAAAAAAAATGTATAAAATGGTTAAAGATTTGTATGTTGTATCTCATAAAACATGTTTAGTGTTGATTTATTTTTTCAGAATAGCCTAGGCCAATGCTAAATACCTTATAGGGATGGGCATGCCACGGTTACACACCTCATGTTTGACTGCACATATGGTGCGCTTATATATTTATATATATATATATATATATATATAAAGAAATAGGTTTTTTATGTATAAAAAAAATAGGCTAAATAAAATTAAGGAAAAGAGAAAAAAAGTGAAAAAAGTGAGAAATAAAATAAATATGAGTATTTGATTTAAGAAAATAAAAAATAAAAAGAAATAAGAAAACCTAAAACAAAACAAATTTTAATCGATTAACTACATTGGTAATTGTTAAATCTTTATGTACAACCCTAAAAATTATTTGTCATAGTGTCAAACAATTGATTAAGAAAATCAAATAATCAATTATGTTTTGATGAAAACAACCTCTTCATCCATTTTTTCTTGTTTAAAAAAGTGTGAGATCCACACTTTTTTTTCCTTCTACTCTATTAGTTTTTTTTTGGACAAAAAAAATTGTATTACTCCAAAACAACAATAGAAAAGTGGAACATCAATTATGTTATCAATAACATCCTTTGGTTCAAAGTGATATGCCCCAATCAGCTATTTCCATCCTAATGACTCTCAAGGCCATCTTTGGCTCCCTGCTTGAATGCCTCCTCTTCCTCAAACCTTCAGGGTTAATGTGGATGGAAGTTTTCTTCTTGATTTTGCTAACATAGGATCTGACGGTATCATCAGAGATTGGTCTCGTAACTGGTTGTCAAGTTTTCCATGCTTATGATGGTATTGGTGATGTAGTCAAGGCTGAGATCTTAGGTCTGGTTAATCATAATGCTTATTTGTGAGTCTGAGAACCTTCCCCTAGTGACCCCCCTTCTCCACATGCAAGTCTTATTCTTAGCCTTTTAGACCTTATTAACAGGGATTGAAATTCTGTGTACTAAAAGAGACAAATTTGTCTGAACACTAATTTGCGTCACGATAAATGTGAGAGATTCTAACTCTTAAATTAAGGATCAGAGTTTTATAATTTTTCCATCTATTATAGAGAGGCTTGGACAAAGACTAAAGTCACTTTCCAACTATTAAGGATATAAGTTTTTGCTATAAACCATTTCGATGGCTAAAATAGCCCCCATAAACCTCAACAAAGAAAGTTGTTTGGATACCAATTCTTATTGCAAAACTACCAACAAAAACAACATTGATATCCATAAAAATTCCCCCACAACCGACAATCCCAAGACTGCTTATGGCTACGTCCAGAGGCAAAGTCACATACACGAGAAGGGGGCAAGTGTCCACCCTTAAAATTTGAGACAGGAGGCGGTGAGGGAGGAAAGTTGCACTGTCACAACGTGACGGTGGCTACAGGCAGAGCCACATACATGAGAAGGGGGACAAGTGCGGAGTGCCCACCCTTAAATTTGAACAGGGACCCTATAACTGTTGTGACAGGATGAGGGTGAGGGAGGAAAGTTGCATTGTCGTAGCGCGATGGTGGGTACCGTTCTGGTTACGAACGTCATAGTTATCGGGCATGTGAGGGAAATGTGCAAGATAGGAAAGGGAAAAGAGCCATCCAGTAACACCATAGTTGCAGTGGTTTATGGATTTGGGAAACAAGGCGTGATGATATGGGAACTCCAATTCGACTGTGAAGAAAGAAAGAGAAGAAAATAAAACGAGGAGTGGGAAACTGCTGGAAGTCGTTTTGGAAGCGAAGCACTATCATCCATGACGGTGTTCACCCTTCATTAATTTGTTGAATCCACCATTGGCTATGCCACGTCAGTATTACACTTAAACCAAGGGAATGTGGGCAAAAACCAATCTATTTCACTGTTGCCAAACACACTCAAAAACCACCTTCTTTCTATTTCTACCCTTTCCTATTTATTTCTTTGTTAAATATTTCAACCAAATTAAGCATTAGTTTTTACCTTTTTGGTGAATATGTAGTTTGAGTATACAATTATTACATATCGAGTTTATAGATCTCAATCACGCTATAAATTGAACACTCACATATTGGATTTAAATTCTTGTAAATTAAACACCTTGCTAAAGTAATGATATTATCAATTAATCATTAGTATGTTTCAATGAATTAACGTCAAAGCATCTTTAGTGTTAAATATTGAGTAAAGATCTCTGAATTCAAGATCTGGTCTTCATTAGATCTCCCAATAAAGAAGGTGAAGAGATCTTTAACATGAAGAATGAATTCTTGTAGAAAAATCTTCAAGATCTGCACATTGTTCAAAAAAGAATAATTTTTTTCCTCTTTCTCTCTCCCTAAAATCTACCACTAAAGAAAAAAATGAAAGAGATCTTGAATGATCTTCAATCCTATATGACACTATGAGATATACCAAAAAGTAATTTAAGATCTCAATTTAACATTTATCACAAAAAATGTTCTTATGTTTTTTAAGGAACCCTCGATACGTCTTGATGAACTAATGATATTACCAATTAACTCCTATTATTAAATGGAGATTTTTTTTTATAATTGCAAGTGCAAATTTGAATGATTTGTTGAATTGAGGATCAAATGGTGTTGTACTTTCTATCTTCTATATTTAACTTTTAGTGGAAGAGATGTGTTATTTTTATCCTACCTTTAACTTCATTGAATTTGACATCATACTTCAAAGTATCTATAATTTCACTTCAATTATTAAGATAAAATAATTCTTTGAAAGAATTATAATTTTTGGCATGATCAAATGCTATAAGAGAAACAATCAATTTTCTATCTTTTGGCATTATTAGGATAAATTTTCAAATACAAGGTGATCCTAATCATGAAATCAAATTCCAAATTTAAAATCAAATAACGAACAATAAATCTACGTCACGTTTGCTACTTTGATATCATTGTTGATAAAATAGTCAGATGAGTTCTTAAATTCGTAAGCTTTCAAGTACGCTATTGAAAAATGTATTAAAATAGTTAGATGAGTTCTAATTATGATGTCACTCTGTTGTGAAAAAGGGATGAGAAATCCTATTGTGACTATTACATTATATACCCACCAAACCAAAACCAACTAAAATATATAACCAAATGTCTCTCTTCCTTTCCCTAGGCAAAACGAAATCATTACCCACCGCAAAATATGCATCTCATTTTCCTTCGGTAATCATTCAATTCAATTCAAATTCAAAAGAAGTCCCTTAATCCCATTGCCCTAAGTCCAAACTCTCTTTCGTCACGAACCTCCCGATCAAATTCTCCCAATTCTTTTCCTTAATTTGCAAATCATATTCCCAAATACTTTTCCCTTTATTTCAACATGCATTTCCATTCACCGCCGCTTTCCGCCTTTCAGGTTGTTGGATGTTGATGCATAGTCTATTGCATAATGCTTCAATTGCGGGCTAGCTTAGAGCTTCTACTCTACAACTATGCATCTACTATTTCATAAAGTTAATTTTATTAAAAAATTAATTATGAATTCATTTAAGTATTTAGATTGGATACTAGTAACAAATAAGAGTATTATTAGAGGGGGAAAAATACTGATATCTTATTGCAATTTGAGAGTGAAGCATCATCATATATGTGGTATTTTTCAGATGACAGCCAAATATGAGAGCATAGCACTCAAAATTCTGAGCAGTAGGGGCTACCTTCTTAACTCATTGCAAATTTGCAATTGATTGTTTCACGAACCCCAGTACGCATTTGTCGATTTTCCTAGTATTTTATAGTAGTATATTGTAACCCACATTGTTATTAGTCAATAGAGTCTATACTCTATAATGTATTTTATTTATAGGAAAGAGATATATTCAACAAATTATGAAAAGTGATTCGATAATTTTTATTTTTATTTTTAAGATGATTGATATCTTAATATTATATAAGATACTTATTAATTTAATTTAAGTGAAATATAAGAACAACTTTAATGGGGAATTTTGGGGAGGGATTTTAAGTTAAAAATCTCTCTTTTCTCATATACACAACTAAATGGAATACAAATCTTCACATGGAGATCCGATTCTTTTCCAAAAACACTGAAGATCTGCACGAAGTAAAAAAATGATTATTTATGTGACAAGACAAAAAAAAAGAAAAAAGAAAAGAAAATGAAACTAAAAGTTAAAATTAATTATATACTTTATTAATATTCATATAAATTTTTATACTTTATTAATTAAATTAATTACTTAATTAATTTAAATTTTAAATATTTAAAAGTAAAATCAATTAAAATTATCTAATATCTCAATTTGTGATCTATCAATAAAAAAAATGTCTCATAAATTTTCAATTCTACATAACAGTATGTGTCCACCAAAAAGTGATCTAAGATCCTAATTTGGAATCTACCACTAAAAGACTACGAAGGATAAAAACTTTATTTTCAAATTATTAATGTAACTATATTTCTAAATACTAAACTCGAGATCTTCTTAACATTATTTGAATGAAAATATATTTTAAGTGCAGTTTAGCAATATTATTAGTAATTTGTTTGCTAAACAACAAAGTGGAAAGTCATTTTAAAAATAAAATAAAAACAGGAAAGCGTGAGCATCCGTAATTACAAACTACTTATTCCCACTCATTGCGTGACACTTATGACCATTGAATGGAAAATGAAATGATATCGAATATGGCTTTGGAGGGGTATTTCCGTCAACCCGAAAAGCCCATCATAGAGGCAGAAAAAGACTGTGAAGACAATCATGCGGTGTGTGTTGAAGGAGGGGCCACAAGGATGCATGATACACAATTTGGTCCGTTGATTCCGAAGTGAATTATGGAAGCACTAACCCATGGGGCACGGTGCTCATGAGTCTTTATCAGCTAAGTTTTACTGAGTCGTAAATAATGGTTGGATGGCAGTGCAGGGTTACAAGTTTGGATTAAGAAACTGCCAAGTATTAAACAAAAGAAATCAAATTCACTGCAATAAAATTTATTTATTTTTACTTCAAAGTTGCTGGAATATTCAGTTATTAACTACAATAATATCTAACTCTTTTAGTATTTAGATATAAGCTTACTTTTTAGGGAATGAAATTATCAAACTATATACGTTTGAAAAATAGTTGCATGCATGTACTTGTTTCATAAGTTTCACGCAATTTTTAAGGCTTATTTTATCTAAATGTATTATTTATAATCTGAAATAAAAATTAAGTTTGAACCAGTATAAATTTTTTATTCGAATTTAAGCAATGCGTATGATAAGGACACTCATGTTAAATGCTATGATCAATAATTTTAAACGACAAATACATACTTATCTTCTCAAGCGCTCATATATTCATATTACGAACAAAATAATTTTTCATTTAATAATAAAGAAAAATTATCAAGCATTACAATTATTTTCCTTAATATTATTTTTATTTTAAAAAATAATAATCTTTTAATATAATTTTTAAAAGTTTATACTAATATTAGGATGTAATATATTAACATTTGATGAATTGAAAATATCTATCCACATTTTATATATCTATTTTTTTATATATTAATACAATATATATCGTATTGTTTGTATAAACTTACAAATTTATATTAAATGTTTAATTTACGCTAACAAAAATGAAGAAATGGCTAATGATAAATATTGGCGTTTTTTAGTGTATGAAGGAATTTGGAATTCAGTAAAATGATGCCCAACCTGAAATTAATCTAACATACACCTTGTTTGTTGTCTTACCCCAAAAAAAATAACATACATTTTTTAACAAATTACAGAAAGCTCCCATGAAGTCTGCTGTATTTACAAATATTTTCCCCTCTTTTTAAATTACATTAGCATCTTTCCTGTTAAATTGCCATTTGAAAATTAAAAGATATTTATAATAATTTAAATTTATTTTTCTTATGCCTGTTTCTCATCCGCAATGGTGCTAGGCGTGTTTCTCCTCCACAGTCATGGTGGAAGGCGCATTCTCCTCTCCAGCGGGGATAGGTAAGTCCTTGATGTTTTAAAAATGTTACACATGCATCTCCTAAAATTATAAAAATATTATACATGTACTCCATACTTTTTACAAATAATACAAGTGTCCCCCTATGTCTTACAAAAAATATATCGATACCGTCTTTCCTCTCACTGGTTGGAATGTGAAAGAAATATAATAGAACATTTGAACATCATAAAAAACGAAGAAAGAAAATCGACATCGTGAATATTAACCTACAAAAACAAACTGGCATTAGCTTCACCGCACATAATAATATTAGTGGCTTGTAAAAATTCAACAATGATGTGCCAAATATATGAGTTTTAAATGAAGGAAGGAGTTGAAGATAATTTTGAAATTAAAATGTTTACAAAAATTATGTGTCTACCATGATCTAAAACATAAATGAAGTTAATACCATTAATAATGGAAGGGTACAAGTATGATGAAATCTCAAAAGTTAGAGAATTTTGTGCAATCTAAAAAATAAATGAAAGAGAAATTACTATAATTTGCTCAATATTTTTTTGTGTTTAAGTTGAATTAATGCTGACCATTGCTCCCCAATGCAAATATATGCCATGCATTACCTTCTTTTTTATAAAAAAAAGGAAGAAGACGTAATCATGGATGGTTAGGCATTATTGTTGAATTTTAAATCCATCTTCATTTAAAATATTTAACAAATTAGATATTCATCATTTTCATCATTATTTTAATTAGAATCGAGTTAACGTGCATGCTCTCTCTCTCTCACTCTCAGTCAAAATCCATAAACCTTAGAGGCTTAGATATAATCGAGTAGCCCCTACTTCATTTTATTCAATAACTATAATTTTATCAAAATAAATCCTAACTTTTGTTTTCCTTTACTATAGTGTTACTTAAGATATATTGTTATAGTTTAAGTGTAGGGAATCTTCGGTAAAATTAAACTTACAAGTTATAACTTAAGAGTTGAAAAGATAAAAAAAAATATTATAAGCTAGTTGATTAAACTAAAACTATTTAACTAAAAAATTAACTGATAAATATAAAATAACATATTTAATTATTTGTTTAAAATTAAATAAATTTAATAAAAGAATTAGTTTTTTATTAATACAAAAATGGTGAAAGGAGCACATGTTTATCAGTTGCGTCAATTGTGTCTTCTAAGTTTACGTGATTTTAGTTTTTTATTATGTGATTTTAGTTTTTTAAGTTTTAATTGTATCAATTGAGTCTATTAGAGATATACTAAATATTCAATTTTTGTCTCCTAAGTTTTAACTGCACCAATTGAATCCCTTAGGTTTCATAAAATTGTGCAATTTCAATTTCTCCAATAATTGAAATTTGTTGAGGTGATATTTGTGATACTTGAAGATCCAATTGACGTAATTAGAATTTGAGGGATTAATATCCCATATTTCTGATACTTATCAGATAAAAAATGTAATTAAACCTAATAAAATTTTATTTTTAACATCATTATATCTTTTTCCTTAATATCAAGATAAGATCCAAATTCTTTCTTCTAATTTATGTAGCTTATAAGATACTTTCCTTTAGCGAAATCCAATCTATATATGTATAGGATCACGTTGGATTCCAGTAAAATAAAAAAAAAATGAATACATTGAGATAATATGAAACTCTAAGAGATTGGTTGAGTGGAGTAAGATAAATCCTTCTATCCAATAAATCGTAAATTTGAGCCTTTACTCATCTTTTTGAGATGAAATGAATCACAAGTGTTAATATTCTTGTAAGTATTGATTAAACTCAAAAACTCCCATTATCTTAGATTGATGAGCCATTTACTCCCTTAAATTTAATGTGTACTAAAAACTATGGCATGGTATGAAAAAACTTAAAACATTTTTCTAACTTAAAAATTAGCATGACAAAAAGAAAAATTGTGAACTTGTATTCAATTTTTTCCCATTTCATTTTCACAGTTTTCTTGGTCACATTGGAAAAAATTATTATACTATTTGAGACCATGACATGTTCATTAGGGTTAGGCATCACTCAATTTGGGTTGGATTTAAACATTAACTAAAATTGAATTGGGTGAAGAAGTGCAAGTTAAGTTAGGTTCTATTAAAAAAAATCAAGTGGGTTTTTTTCTTCTTCTCCAGTTTCAACCCAAATGACTTCACTTGGTTTTGTTTGGTTAAATTGAGTTGAATCTTGAAGTTCTTGATAGAAAGTGAAAAAAGCGGGATATTTGGGGAAAAACAAAAGAAGAGGAGAAATATCATTTGGTCCTAAACTTCATTCATGCGTCAATTGTAAAGTTAAAAAAAAAAAAAAAAAAAACAGAAAACTCACTCTCACTCTTTGTCTTAATAATTTATCATATTGAAAATATAGAATTATCTTAACATACTAACTAACTAAGTTGGGTAGGGTTTTGAGTTTGATAATCAAACCTGTAATTTGACTTATATTGTTCAGGTTGCTTATTGCATGACCCAAATTGTTTCATGAATTTAACCAACTCAAGTTAATATGAATTGGATCAAGTTGATTTTTCTCGAGTTGGTCTAATTCGTATTCATCCCTAGTTTTCATGATCTTAGCACAATCTCTAAGTAACATAAAAATTAACAATACTCAATATTATATGAAGATACATTATTTAATAATTTTTCATCATATCATAACTAATTTGAGTAACCACTTATGTTGAACATACATTATCAACACCAGACACCAGATAATAATTTCTCATTTATTTGTTAACATATGTTCTGACACAAAATTAATTAAGGCCTTAACCCAACTTAAAGAAGGAGACACTAAGAAGGCCGAGTGAAACTTTCACCAACGTCAATGATAATCTTCAATCGTAATCGAAAGTACACATTCAAAGGATTTATCAATCCTAAGAAGAAAAAAGATCGACCTCATCTAATAAGATAATTATCAAGAAGAAGATTATAAAAACACACACACACACACACACATATATATATATATATATATATATATATAGGGGCGATTCTGGGCCCATGCAAGGTGCCCAACCACACAAGACTTCAAAAAATAAGGGGTCTCAAATATTAATTACTATAATATATGTTCAACATTGAAAACTAGAGAAGATGATAATGCCTATTTTTAATAACTAAGGGGTCCAAGGTTCAATTCTCACCAACAACAATTTTTACTATCTTTATATTTTATTTGTTTTTAAATTGTCAATTGAGATATATATATTTTTTGACAGAAATAAAAGTATATATTATCATGCACTCCATGACACGTAATTCCAAAATCACAACTTGAAAAAGATTCATACTCTAATTAAGTTGATTGAATCTTTTCATGTAATATTCTCCATTTTTTTCAACTACTATTCTATGCATAAAAACATCACCCCCATCCAACATACTTGAAGGCTGGTTTTTAAATGAATGGTGTGTAATAATATTTTTTTTCTTCCATAACTTAAATCTATTTTTTTATAGTTCAATAATGGTTTATAAGTAAGAATAAAAAAGAAGTGTTTGGAAGAGAGGGGGAAAGGATTTAACAGGGATGGGTTAAGAAAAGAGAAGAGAGAAAGAAAAAATGAAGTGAAAATGGCATCCCATATTCCATGAGGATTCTATTGTTATAGAAAAGAAAAGAAAAGTAGCGCAAAGGTGAAGAAGAATAATAACCCTGTTAGTTGCGCGCGTGCCAACGTGGAAAAACAAGAGTGGGTAAGAATAGAGAATTAGGGAGAGAAGGATAAGAGAGAGAAAGGAGGGAGGTGTTAAAGAAGGAAGAGGAGGAAAGGAATGGTGCGTGTGTGTGTTTAGAGAGAAAGAAGTGAAGAAATTGTGTGTTTGGGGCATGGAAGGGCTGGCCATGCTGAAGCAGCTCATTGGTCAACTTCAACACCTCTTGGACACTTACCACTCTCAATCTCAATCCCATTCTTCTTCTCTTATCTTTCAACAACAACACCCCAGGTCCCCTCTCTCTCTTAGATCTCTTTTTTGGCCCAGCAGGGTCTTTTTCCTTTTTATTTATATATTATTCTTCTTGTTAATCTTTGAAGTGAATTAACCGGTTAGGTAGGTCAGTTAGGTCCTTTCTGCTGTCCAATGTGTTTGTGTCGGAATTAACTACTTCCACTCCAATTTTTCATTTTGATTCTCATTCCAACACAAACGTAACCATACCCTAAATTCCAACAATTCTTACGCTCTCTAATTTTTCTCCCTGTCTGCAGTTTCTACGTAATCCTCACACATTTCATGTTCTTTGCTCTTGCTTTCTATTTCTTTTTTTCTCTTTTTTTTTTTTTTTTTTTCTATAACTCTTTCGTTGTTATAAAGAAAAGTATGTAAAGTGCGATTTTCAGATTAAATTTTACATTCTTGCATTGTTCCTTGTTTTCTATTGGTTGGAAACTTTGTTTTTGGGGTAGTGTTTGGGTTTGGAGCAGTTTTTTCACATGATAAAAGACAAAGGGGAAGAGCTGCACTGGATGCCAATTAGTTTTTTATTATTATTTATTTTTCTCTCTTGTGCCCGCACGCACGCATATATGTATGCAAGTAGAGATCTAGAAGACATGCGAGGAGGATAATACAAGTATAAAATACAACCTTCTTCTCTTGCCATTAAACCCTTTCTTTGACTAATAACAAAGAGAAAATAATATATACTTGCGTAAGTTAAAATGAGCTTTTGGATAAGCTAAATGACAGAGATTCTAGAAATTAGCTTATGCTTAAGTTAGTTTTAGCTTGAGTGAATATTTCATTTTTCGTTCCTATTTTCATATGCTCCAAGTTCTTATGAAAAGTTTATCCAAACAAAGCCTTAATGAACTGCATAGCATACTTGGCAATATTAGCAGTAAGCAATCCATGCAAAGATCACAGTCAGATTACTTGATTGTTGGGTTTAACTATTGGATATTTTAATATTTGAACATCTATTGCTTCTAGTGTGTTTCCTGCTAGTCATTATGGGATAAGCAGCATTTTTCTGGATTTTGTGCATTGTTTCTGTGTCATAGTATCACTCAAAGGAGGGTTTTTAGTGCCAATTCATACCTCACTCACATTCCTTATTGGTCAAGTAGATATATCTGAATGGAACTTTAAGCAAACTTTTTGGAAAAATTCAAGTCCGTTGGCGTTAAGAAAGTAGGAAAAGGAATAAGAGAAAAAGCTAGACTGTTGCTTGGATTTCCATTTGAAACTTCTTTCTTTGAAACACTAATAATTTGAATTTTTCTGATGGAAATATAGCTGATGGAACAATTTTTTCCCCCAATTTGTTGGTATGACAAACTAAAGTTAAATAGATAAGCTTTACTTAGTAACTTCTGACTTGAGAATGCATATCATCAGAAAAATGGATGTGGTAATGAAGTGGTGACAACTGTGAGGGTTATTACTTGTATGTTATAAACTTACCATCTGGTTTAATCGACTTTTTTGCAAAGCATAATTAGAGCCTTAGAGGCACCAATTAGTAGAAATTGATTTTATCTCGTGAAAGTTAACATGCCAACATGGGATTCTTGAGAAGCATTGTTTGTTTACTTGCCCAAAACCCTAGATGCTAGAGAATGTAGATATCTGCTACAATAACACACTAAATATAGTGATGTGAAATTGCAATTCTTTTACAATTATGGTTTTGAAAATGTCTGTTTTGGCACCTAGGGCTCTTTTGAGAATTTGGTTTTTAATTGAGTCCAATGGAGTTGTGCAATCCATGTAGCTGACCTTACCTAATTTGATAAAACTATTGTTGTTGTTGTTATTTAAGGCTTTCTTTGGATAAATTTCCCAATAAGCACTTTTAGGAAAATAAATAAAAAGCAAAATGAATCAAACTTCTTCAATAAGTTAAAATCAATTTATGTTCTTATCAATAAAACTTTTGCTTATAAAAAAAAAACAATTTGTTGTACCTCAGCTTTTGGAGAAGTTAGATGAGAGAAAATTTATAAAAGTTGAAGTGCATAAGTTGATTTTAACTTATTAGAAAAGTTTAATTCATTTTACCTTGCTATTTTCTTCTCCTATAAGTATTTATGGAGAAATTTATTCAAACATAAGTGGAGTCGTCTAGTGTATCCAACTGTCATGTAAATTAATTATTGTTTTATACACATTCAGGTATGTATTGCAGGAAGTTTTGCTTGTGAATATTTATGAAACACTTGCTTGAATTGATGCTTCTTTTGAATCCTCTTGATCCTTTAAATATATTGTTTCATCTCACCTACTATTTACTTATATCTTTTAAACTTACATGCAATTTCCCTTCGTATATATAGTCCTGATCCTGTAGTCAAAGATCAAGTTTCATTTTTGCTACTGCATATATAACTTTTTTTTAGTGAGATTGGTATTCTGACAAATCAAGAAATTTCAAATTTGTGTACTAACCCCGCAGTCCCAGGCTATTTGTATGTGCAATTGTGTTTATCTATTTTATAATTTTGGTGGGTTCAGTCTGAATTTGGTCTATAATAACAATTTGTATTTTAGTTGAATGGTTATGTGATTTGCTTTTCAATTACACTTTTCTATCTGTGAATACTGCTGATCCTTGTAGGAATGTTGGTTCAACTTCTACTTAATGTCAGGAAGGATATGATTTATGAAATTATTTATACTTTTCACAGATGGACGACCTCCCTTGACATTGAAGATAGCTCTGTAGATGACTTCTGTGGCCTTGTAATGGCAGCTGGAAAGTCTCGCAATTTCAGGATGTCAGAGCCTGTAAAGCCTCCACCTACTAAGAAGTCTCGAAGAGATAAAAGCAGGGGCAAATCATCTGGAAGATATTGTACAACTGAAGTTATGGAACAAGAAATTTGGAAATATTTTCCTGAAGATTTATTTGAGGCTGTGATTGCACGTCTTCCCATTTCCACATTTTTCCGCTTCCGTTCTGTCTGCCGGCAGTGGAATTCCATACTGACTTCTCAAAGTTTTTCTCAGCATTGTACTCAGGTCACACACGAAAATCCATGGTTTTACACCATTACCCATGAAAATGTGAATTCGGGAGCCATGTACGACCCTTCTTTGAAAAAATGGCATCATCCAACTATATCAACACCGCCCACAAAATTGATTGTTTTACCTGTGGCTTCTGCTGGTGGCTTAGTTTGCTTTCTTGACATTGGTCATCGAAACTTCTTTGTTTGTAACCCACTGACTCAATCCTTCAAGGAGTTGCCAGCTCGATCAGTCAAGGTCTGGTCTCGTCTTGCTGTAGGGATGACGGCAAATGGAAACTCAGCAGGTTCAGGCTACAAGATCTTATGGGTGGGTTGTGATGGAGAATATGAAGTATACGACTCAGTCAGAAATTCTTGGAGTCGTCCAGGAAACATGCCTGTGGGCATGAAGCTGCCGTTGTCGCTCAACTTTAGGTCTCAAGCTGTCTCTATTGGCAGCACACTTTACTTCATGCGTTCAGATCCAGAAGGGATTGTTTCCTATGATATGGCAACTGGGGTTTGGAAACAATATATAATCCCAGTGCCACTGCATCTGACTGATCACAGTCTGGCTGAGTGTGATGGTCAGGTCATGCTTGTGGGTTTGCTCACGAAGAATGCAGCCACTTGTGTATGCATATGGGAGTTGCAGAAAATGACTCTCTTGTGGAAGGAGGTTGACAGAATGCCAAACATATGGTGCTTGGACTTTTATGGGAAGCACGTTAGAATGACTTGCCTGGGGAACAAAGGCTTGCTCATGTTGTCCTTGAGATCAAAACAAA
>PYAF01003910.1:472308-483137 GCA_007407185.1 Glycine tomentella | reverse complement strand
CCTGACTGCGGTGGCATGATTTCGCATCTATCTCTAATAGCAATGGCCTGCCATTTCCCCCCTCCAGTCTCGTAGTTCTTTTGCAATTTGCAGACCTTTGGTGTTGCTGTAGGTAATCCTAATGTTCATTGCTGGTTTAACAAAGTAGATGAAAAATAATATGGGTTTGTAGTGATTCACGTTTTTTCATGCTATCAGACATGTAAACGTTACTTTGGTTTTGTTATGAATGCCTCATCCTTGGAACACCTTGGTAAAAGGTGATATAAAACTGCAGTTCCTTTCTGTATTCAGAGTGAGTGGTTTTTTTCTTATATTTGTTTTGTTGAAATATAAACTTGATTTTGGGCTTAAATTGTTTATTGTACTAGTAGTCCATATTTGTAGTTTAAGATCTAGAAAGATCTTGTAAGTGGTAGTAGTCAAAGTCTCTAGAATATTGTAGTAAAATATCTAAATCTAGAATGATCCATAACTATAAGATATATGTATAGAATTATCTAGACTATAGGTAAGTTGAGTGGTTTCTAGAATCCTCCATGTACTAGTATAAATAGGGGTCATCCCCTACATTTGTAAGTAAGCAATTATCAATACAAGTTCTAAGTTATAAAAAATTCTTCTCTCTTATATAAACATAATACCTCTTCAATAACATATAAGACTCCTATTTCTAACAAATTGGTATCAAGAGCTTGGTTCGACAAGATGATGGCCAACAATGTCATCACGTTTTCTCGCCTCACAAAAGATAATTATGATCGATGGAGTATCCAAATGAAGACCTTCCTAGGTGGACAAGACCTATGGGAGATTATGGAGCAAGGTTATGAAGAACCTAAAGAAAAAGGTTCTCTCACTAAGGAGCATAGACAATTGAAGACCAATGATCAAAAGGCTCTTTCCATCATCCAACAAAGTGTAAATGATGGAGCTTTTGAGAAAATTGCAAGTGCAACCACCGCCAAGAAAGCATGGGAGATCTTGGAGAATTCTTACAAAGGAGTTGATAAGATGAAAAAGGTTCGACTACAAACTCTACGAGGTGAGTTCGAATCCTTAAATAAGAAAGACTCCGAATCAATTTCCGATTATTTTACCAGAGTCTTGGCGATTGTCAATCAATTAAAAAGGAATGGTAAAACTCTAAGCGATGTAAGAGTCATTGAGAAAATTCTTAGATCATTAGATTCAGAATCTCCTTACGCAAAATTTGCTCTTTCTTGGACATAATTGTTTGACTTCTCGCCTTCCGAAGCATAGTAGCCAAATTTATGACAATTATAACATTTAGTTTGAGAGTTGTCATACCTTGGCCTTCTACTTGTGTAGTCTCTTCCACGACATCTTGTTGAGTGAAAATCTTGACTCCTTTCTTCATTTTTGTAAGACTTATAGCCTCCCCGTTTGATATATCCTCGCCCTCGTCCTCGACCACGTACTTGACCACGACCTCGTTGACTTGTTTGATGAGTCTTTTCACCACTCTCTTCTTTGAAAGAGAGTTTCGCTTGTAAAGCTTGCTCCAAAGGTTCCTTATCTTCTTGTTAAACCTCTCCTCATGGGCTTGTAGTGAACCCATGAGTTCATCAATAGTCATTGATTCTAGATCTTTGGATTCTTCAATAGCTACAACTATATAGTCGAATTTTGAATCTAATGATCTAAAAATTTTCTCAATGACTCTTACATCGCTTAGAGTTTCACCATTCCTTTTAATTGATTGACAATCGCCAAGACTCTTGTAAAATAATCGGAAATGGATTCGGAGTCTTTCTTATTTAAGGATTCGAACTCACCTCGTAGAGTTTGTAGTCGAACCCTTTTCACCTTATCAACTCTTTTGTGAGAATTCTCCAAGATCTCCCATGCTTTCTTGGCGGTGGTTGCACTTGCAATTTTCTTAAAAGCTCCATCATCTACACTTTGTTGGATGATGGAAAGAGCTTTTTGATCATTGGTCTTCAATTGTCTATGCTCCTTGGTGAGAGAACCTTTTTCTTTAGGTTCTTTATAACCTTGCTCCACAATCTCCCATAGGTCTTGTCCACCTAAGAAGGTCTTCATTTGGATGCTCTCCATCGATCATAATTATCTTTTGTGAGGCGAGAAAACGTGATGACATTGTTGGCTATCATCTTGTTGAACCAAGCTCTTGATACCAATTTGTTGGAAATAGGAGACTTATATGTTATGGAAGAGGTATTATTTTTATATAATAGAGGAGAATTTATGGAAGAGTGGAGATAATTTTTATAACTTAGAACTTGTATTGATAACTACTTTCTTACAAATGTAGGGGATGATCCCTATTTATACTAGTACATGGAGGATTCTAGAAATCACTCAACTTACCTATAGTCTAGATAATTCTATACATGTATCTTATAATTATGAATCATTCTAGATTTAGATATTTTACTACAATATTTTAGAGATTTTGACTATTACCACTTACAAGATCTTTTTAGATCTTAAACTACAAATATGGATTACTAGTACAATAAACATTTTAAATCCAAAATCAAATTTATATTTCAACTGTTTGTGCTATGGGGAGAAGCGAGAGAGGATCCTTGATGAGGTATTCTGGATGGAAGTAAATATAGTTTTCATATTTATCGTTTCCATTACCAATAATTTGATTGCTAAATTAACAACATTGCTACTCTGTTAGGCTGTGAAAACAAATTCACACTCTTCTGGGTGTCAGGCATCAAAACTAGGTCCTATTATGATGGTAGTTATATGCTTCAAGCTTCGTTGCCTCCGTTATATTACTATATTATACTCGTATAACAAGAATTTGCGCGAGGCGGAAATTCGTTCTTATACGGGGGCTAATGTCTAAACATATTTGGAGCCTTTGACATTGATTACTAAATGTTCTGGTGTCATTCGGCCACTCGATGTTGAACCTTGCATTGTTGGCGAATTTGTGACCTCTAAAAGCCTTTCATGTTGTAGCAAAACTTTGTATATTTTGGTTTACGTAGTGACTTTTCAATGTTCAGCCATAGACACATTCCGAGAATAAGTGTTGGAGGCTCTTTCGGAAGAGTAAACAATTATTTGTTATAGATAATTTGGGTCATTTATTATTCTACCGGACAATCAGCCAGGGATCAAACACTCAAATAGGACAAGCCACTTATCTAGGTCTTTAGGTTAACCGGACCTTCAAAAAGATTAGGCTAAGCCTTAATATCTTAAATACTTTTTTTCCCCTATAAATATATTACTTTTTTTTTTTTGTCAATAGTTCCTATAATTTTTTATTTATTATTAGTCTTTGTAAATTATATTATTTTTGCATTTAGTCATTATATTTTATTTGTTCCTTAATGATGTGCCACTTATGACATGATAATTTGAAAATGAAATTTTCATTGAGAATCATTAATTATTTTCAATTAATATTTTGTTTCAATATGTGAGGTGAACCTTGACACAACAATAAAGATGTGTTTTAATGATTTGTTGATCATGAATTCGAATCCAGAAAAATTTATAGAATTGCGTACAATATTTATTCTATTATCTTTGTATAACAAGAAATCTCTGTATAATAGTATTTTTTTTTCTTTCAACATGTCTGAGATTTGAATACTTCCTAATAATTTAGTACTTTTATGGACTGTAATTTAATCACTCAGAACTGCTTGAAACATTAGCAGCCTTTTACAATTAAAGCAAGAAAATAAACAAAATCTAAGTAAAAATATATCATGCATGCAAGATATTACAGCAATACTGTCAAATTTTTATTATTCAATTTCCTCTAATAAATAAAAAGAAAAGATTATTTATTATTTATTATTAGTCTTTGTAAATTATATTATTTTTGCTTTTTAGTCATTGTATTTTATTAGTTCCTTAATATGTGACACTTATGACATGATATTTTTAGTGACAAAATACTTGCTAATGTAATAATTTGTTAACATTCACAACCATTAGTCACATTAGTAGTTGTCAGTGACAAGGGACGGAAATGACAAAAACAAAAAAATATGAGAGCTAAACTTACATTAATCCCTTAGTAGTTTTTACTGACAAGGGATGGAAATAACAAAAACAAATAAATTATAAGAGCTAAACTTACATTTATCTCTTTAGTTGACCTCTCCACTCTTCCTTCATTCACCCCTTCCCTTTAGTTTTTACTTAGGCTATTAAACAAATCCCACAAATTGTAGGTGTTTTATTATTAGTCTCTGTCATCAATAAGTCAACAGTTTTTTAATCTTTCAAATTCATAATGATGTCTATTGTTGAGTATCTGTAGGCATTTTGTGTGTGTGTCATTTTTGGATCCTTTCATGGTTAGAATATGATAAAATAGAATAGGATAATTATCTTATCTTGTTATTTGTTGTATTAATAAGGCGTTATTTTGATGTTTACCTTATTTATGTTGCTCTAGTGCATTTCTTATCGAGAAGAATACTAATTTAGGATCAAACATAATAGGATAAATTCCTTTGCTTTTCCTCTCTCTCTATATATATATAATTAATAAAAATATAATATTGTTATTACAATCAACTTATTACATGAAATTTATGATATATTTATGTAAATAAAATATATTAGATTTATACATAGTATATATAATAAATATAATATATAGTAATATATTAATTTATACAATATATATAATATTTGTTAATAAACACATTATCTTATTTATAAATTTTAAATAAATTTGAGACAATTTTTTAGTTTATAATATTAATTTAAAAATAAGCAATTATTATTCAAATGTATTTTAAAAATATATTTGACTAATAACTATAATTTGAAAAAAATATAATTTATTAATATTATCACATTTTATAATTGTATGGTGCACGCACCAAACATTAAATATAATTAAAAATTATGGTATAAGGTTAAGATATTCTATTATACTTTATCCCACACTAACTACTAAACAATTACTTTATGTATATTTATGTATATGTTGAATTTGATTGGATGGAAATTGAAAATTGAAGCAAATTAAATAAAAATATTTTTGATAATAGATTTTAAATTAAAATCTTAGATTACTTTTTATAGATTTTATAATATTACTTAGAATTAAAGATATGTTAATATCTAGAAAAGAAAAAAATTATTTATTTTTTAACAATGCGTTGATATTAGAGAGAGAGAGAGGAGAGGGTGGGTTTAAAAAGGCCTATTGGAGAGAGGAGAGGGTGGTGTGCGTGCGTGAGAGCGAAGCAAGATGGATCCAGAGGCGTTGGCAAAGGCATTCGTGGAGCACTACTACTCCACCTTCGACACCAACCGCAACAATCTCGCCAATCTCTACCAGGAAGCTTCCATGCTCTCTTTCGAGGGTCAGAAGATCCAGGGCTCCCACAACATCGTCGCCAAACTCACCTCCCTTCCCTTCCAACAGTGCCAGCACTCCATCACCACCGTCGATTCTCAGCCCTCAGGCGTCAACGCCGGCATGCTCGTCTTCGTCAGCGGCAACCTCCAGCTCGCCGGCGAACAACACGCCCTCAAGTTCAGCCAAGTATGTATGTTAGAACGATTATTTTACCAATGGTTTTCCTCTTGGAGTCTTGGCTACAGTACAGATAACTCGATGTTCCTGAACACTTGTTTTGGTTGTAGGATGTGTTTTTTTAACTCATCCTGTCTTCCACTGTTCCTTTTGAATTCCTCCGATGAAACCTAAGTGGAGTAGTATCTATGTAGACACGTGTCTTTGGATTATGTAAAGGAGGGGAGAGTAAAGGATTTTTTTTATATGATTGCAATTGCCAATTATTATTGCTCAGATAGGAACATCATCTTGGCTGCTTTAGTTTGTTTGCTAATCTACAACTAATTACCTAATTTATGTCGTTTTTTATTATTATGATCAGTATTATTCATGATGACTAAACTTGTTGATCTTTTTGTTCTCTCAGATGTTCCATTTGATACCAACACCACAGGGGAGCTATTATGTGTTGAATGACATATTCCGGTTGAACTATGCGTGAAGATAGACCTCTGACTATGTTGACATGAAAATGCCATATTAGTTTGCCTACAGCTGTTTTGCTTCAGACATTTGCATTTGAGAATGAACGAGTTCATTTTGGTTCGTGTTGTACGCATAATTGTGCTTCTTCTGTTTAGAATTTCCTATTGCGATTGGTCAAAACGCTTTCATGGATAAATTGTTTAAGATTGATGCAAATTGGAGGGTGAAAACTTTTATTTTTATATATTTGCTTCCAACATCCCGTGCATATTTTACCTCTTAAAGTTTGTTTATGCATATCTTGTATTCGATTTTATGGCTAAATTTAAATGTTGATTTTCCCTCGCTGAGGGTCGTGAGCTAGCCATAGCTTGATTATCCTTCTAAGATGGATAAGGAGCGAATTTCTTTTTCCTTCGGTACAGAAATATTTATGCTTAGTGATAAACTATAATCGCCATATGTGGTTATTTTCAATTTTCAAATAACAGTGGTTAAGTGGTTTTGAAAGCAATCAATTGACTATAGACAATTACTTCATCCATCCTCCGGACATCAAATGCCAATAGATGACGGAAATGAATAGCAGTCATTTCGAAGTCTCTAGCAAATCTACCTTCTTCCTTTTCCCCCATTTATAAAAGAAAAGAAGCAGTGACTTCCCTTAAAACAAAATGCATTGCCAGGTGCTGAACAGCTAATGTTGCATGTATCAGTGATGTGAATCAAATTTGCATTGCTCAGTGGTTAATGTTGAATATTCTTGCCTTCCTAGCTTTCTCCTAGTTCAAACTTGTAAAAGAGAAGCTCAGGCCAGGGAGGGAGGATTCAATGAATTCGGATAATGGGATGCAACACTTGAGCACAACACTAGAATTACTCATGCATCAGAATAATGGAATGTCAACTAGGTCCTGTCCTCTTCACAGTAGTTTGGTGAAAACTATGGTGAAGATACATAGCGGATTGGACATTTTCCAAATTGCGAACCCAAGCGCTCTTTTCCCTTTCAACTTTTGGTCAGGGTTCATATAAAATCAAGTTGCTCAACGTTTCTATAGAATGACTAACCTACGCCAACCACGGAATGATAAGGCTATGTAAAATAAAATAAAATAAAATAAAGATACAAACACTATTTGACTTTGAGGGAATTTGGATTTTTCTTACTACGTGAGGAATCGTATTAAGATTCTAAACCAAGTGATGTTGACATGAAGGTCTTGCTCCTAATCAGTTGTCGTCTAAATCTACTGGAAAAAAAATATGGCAAATTGGATACCATGGTAATGCATGATTCATGAATGTGCTACCATAAGACAAACACTTGTCAACACTTGCAAAAGGTACAAGAAAGTGGGAAGGTGCAAATCCATTTCCTTCGGTATATCACTTTCAACCAATTGAGAATAATAGATCAAACATCACAAGAAAATGGCAAGTTTCACTAGTTTGTATTATGAGACATATTTGGAATGATCATGGAAGGAAGGGATGGAGATTCAGATGGGTGTTCTTTGTCATCAGGTTCTTGGCCATTCATGTCAGGGACTTTCACCATTCCTTTGAGCATATTTCCAAAGGATCTAAAAGGGTGGTTTAGTCCATCTTTGACTTTCAAAATAAGAGAAACCTCTGATAGTTGCCAAGCCACAGTGAGGAAAATCATCACCGAAAGAAGACAATGAGTCACAAAGTTCTGCCTCTTCACTTTCTTCAGCTCTTTGATTATTTCATCATTCTCACTTCCCTTACTTTCCCCACCATTCTCATTTTCACTTGCTGTTTCCTGAGTTACAGAAGCCACAGGCTGAGAAGAACTAGAAGCCTCGAATTGCTCAAGTATCTCTTCTCCTTTCAACATTTTCAACTGCCATTAAATTCAGCACTTGTGTGTAACCAATCTCAACCATTCAAAACATATGCCATTAATATTAAAATAAAATATTAAGATTGACAAACTATATATAATAAACAAACACCATATGTAAGGATAAAATTTGGAACTAGTTTTTGCATGACTATATCAATATGCATGAATTGCAAATATATGATGATGATACGTACCTGAGAGACAGAGAGAAGGTGGGAAAGAGCATGTTGGTATTGAGCATCATTGTTATGGAGGGAACCTTGGACTTTGTTGGTGTTGTCGTGTATAAGCTTCTGAATTGCGTGGTCGATGAGCTCAAGCCTTTGATCTTGTTTCATGCTTGTATATATTGTTTAGATTAAAAAAGATAAAAAGTAATAGAAGGGTCTTTCTCTGTTCTGAGTTCTCAGTTCTTACACACCGGCCACCGACAAGAGGTGTATCATTGAATGAAAACCACAAGAAACGTGGCGTTTTAGTTTTGTTTGTTGGGTCTTCTCCTCATCTATAACAGCGTCATCCAAGTTAGGAAGGTGGCCTTAGTGCTGTTTACCGTTTCATGGGAAACTTGTCAATACACACATCACAATGACTTAGCCTCACCACATAATAAGCGGGAGGGTGGGGTCCTTATGTTGACTCTTGATATATGTGGTTCTTAACTTACCATTCATGAAAATGTGATAGCTAGGTGGGTGCATGTTCCCAACTCATCAATTTAACATATATCTGCATATACACATTATATAGTACTCGCGTAAAAATATTGTTCATCAACCATAGTTTTTTTTAACAAGTTGTTGTAACTAATTTATATAAATAAAGATGTTATTCCTTTTGATTTAATATTCTATCATTGATATGATTTGTTAATGCATAATTCTGTAAATTAGAGTGTACACTTTTTAAAGCAATGTTCTTAAAGAGAAATTATTAGGTGTACCTGGAGCAAGACATTTTTCTTGCTCTGATCTATTCATTGTTCGTCATGTCAGCATTGTGGGTCATTGTTGTTTCCTACATTAATGACAATTTTTAATTTTTCTAGTTAGATTAATGATAATTTTTATTTTTTTTATGTAGATTGCTGATATGACAAACAATGAATGAATCATAGCAAAAAAATGTCTTACTCCAGGTACACCTAAGAATTTCTCGTTCTTAAATCACATATCTCATATCTGTTGGTCGCAAAAGCTACATTAAATTTAAAGTTTATAATATAATTCAAACTCCTAAGATAAGAAGTTAGGACTTTACATATATAATCCATAAAAAATAATTATCCTTAATTTAGTTGGGTTGCGTTTCCATAACAATTAATTTAGTAACATTTATATAGCAAATTTTTTAAAATGATCTAAACTTTAGAATATTTTGTTTTCTCTAAATTGTAATTTTGGTCTCATTAATTTCTTAAATCCATGATTTTGATCCTCCTAGATTTTAATTGTAATATTTGGTTCTCTTAATCTTATAAATTGATAATTTTAATTATCCTAACATATTATTAATAAATAATTCTGATTAATTGAATTATTAAGTTAATTATAAATTAATAAAAATCATTAATTATTAAAAATTAAAGTAAAAATTATTAATCCTAATTTTCACAATACTATACTTATCTTCTTCTATGCAACATCTTTTTTACTTTAATTGTCACACGCGATTCCATCGACAATAACACCCACATTAGAATTAATAACCTTTTATTAATTTTTTAATGATTAATAAATTTTATTTAATTTATAATTAATCTAATAATTACAATTATTAGTTAATAATATATAGGGAGTAGGCATGGCAACGGGGCGGGGCAGGGGCGGGTATTGCAGTCCCCGTCCCCGTCCCCGTCCTCGCTCCCAAACCCGCTCCCCGCCCCCGTCCCTGTTCCCCGTTGGGTTTTAAAACCCATCCCCATCCCCGTCCCCGCTTGGGGTCGGGTTTTCCCCGCCCCGCCCCGTCCCCGCTATTTGATTAAAATTTAAAAAATAAAAAAAAATATAACTTTTTTTATTGAAAAATCGGATAAAAAAATTAATTATGTAACAAAAAAATAATAATAACAAACCCACATTTAAAATATGGGATCATAATTTTAAAATTACAAAACAAAATCAATCAATTCAATTAAAAAAATTAGAAAATAATATATTTTTTATTTTTTTATTTTTTTAATATTATTTATTACGGGGCGGGGGGCGGGGGCGGGGACGGGGCGGGTATCAGTAACCCCATACCCGCTGATGAGTCACTATTATCACTATTTACTCATCTTCCTGTACTCATTTTAATCCCTAACTTGTGCTTAATTGTCTATATTTTGCATTGTTTCTCATTTATGATTTAATTAGACTAATAATTCGGATTTTAATTAATTTGGATTATTTTAAGTTAATTATTTCAATTTTTATTTTCAGGGCAGTTTAATAATTAATTGGGCTTGGAATTAATTTATGGACTGAAGATTAGTGCGTCACATCAGCATCAGCTTAATATTTCCCATATCAAATTATAGATTTCGTTTTTATTTATGCTTAATATTTTCCATATCAGAATATGAATTTCGTTTTTATTTTATTTTATCTTTAGTGATTTTGGGCCAAAATTGTTAGGAAAAGGTCCATTCTTTTAGGTTAGGCAGTTACTATATATTGAGGGTTCTGTGCCCATGCAGACACACAACAGACAGACAAGAACATACAGCCTACAATACAATTTTAGTTCAGTTTTCCTTTAGTTTTAATATTTTCGTTTTCTGCTTTAGTTTCAGTATTGTTTTCGCTTTCTGCTTCATCTTCTCAATTTCAATTTCGTTTCTGTTCTTAATTTTGTTTTTGTTCTTAATTTTGTTTCTGTTCTTAATTTCGTTTAATGTTTCGTTTCAATTCAATTTACGTTTCTGTTGTTTTAATGGAAGGCTAAACCTAGGGTTGGACCCTAGGACAGATTGCAGACCTTTAA
>PYAF01003910.1:416490-452630 GCA_007407185.1 Glycine tomentella | reverse complement strand
ATATTTTTTTTTGTTGAAGCAGACAAAATTACGGTGCTCATGTTTTTTTTTTATGTTCTTCTATTATCTCCAATATCAATATTTTCTATTTTTTGTTTTTAACCAATGTCTTAATGATTAACATAAACCTTCTCTTTAAATCAAATAAGTATGAAAGATAATTTTTTAAGAATTTAATATAACTACATGTTTAATATTTAAATTTGAGATTAATAATTAAACTAAAATAATACAACTTTTCATGTTCCTTCAATATTTATTTTCTAGAGAGAAGAAAACATTTTACATAGTTACAATACACATATTATGTTTTTGTACTTTTTGAGATGTACAATGTATAACCAATCTTACTATAACTTTCTATAAAATAATTAATAAGATTATTATGGTTTATTTTTCTCAAAAATATATTACCTTATATTATATAAGTATTTTTTGACTTATCAAATATGTGGATCAACTAACGATTGTTTCATCTTAATTTAAAATTTTAAGTTTGAGGCCTAACTAAAAAGTACCCGTGATTTAGACCAAGAAATATTTATATTTTTCAATCTTATATTTTTAAAAGTAAAAAAATCAACAAAAAAAGAAAAAAAAATTGATGGGTCAACTTGAAAAGCCCGCAGCCTACATTGGGTTAGGCTTTATCATCTTAGAAGACGGAATAAAATTTGGGTCTTTTTGTTCAACATGCTATTTTCCGTACCTCATGTTGAACTAACTCGTAATAAGCTGAAATTAAACTTTTTTTAATCATCATTTTATTTTTTAGTTTTAAAGATTTTGTTGATAAATTATACTTTTTAAAATTTAATCCACCATTATATTAGTTCATAAAATAATTTTACAATCTTTTCAGTCCTTTATAAGAACATGTTTAGATTTTTCTTTTAAAAAAAATCTATTACCAAATATTACTCTTGAATATTTTTTTCATACCATTTTAGTCTAGATTAATATTTTTAAGCAACTTATAATACTCGTATCACCAGAAATTCCACAACATTTATACAAAATTGAAAAAAAAATTATAACTTTGTTTAACAAGAAAAAAAACTAAAATTGGTATGAATTAGTGACACTAGAGTAGAGAGCAAGGCATTAATCCATAACATAAGGGCTACAATAAGAATCCTCATCATTCATCAACTACCCTCAACAGCAGAAATGTATGTAAATAAATAATATAAGCTGCTATAGACAATTAGACACAACAACCATCCGATTCCAAAACATTTTTCTTGATCCGGTACAACCCCAGTTTCTCAGGAGTCAAATCATATTTTCCTTCTCTTTCTATAACTGAACAAAAGGAAATTCATCAGGCTAAGCTTAAGAATTTAGCAAGGAGCGAATAAAGTTAAATAAAATAATTGATTACAGAAGGAAGAAGCTGGGAACAACCCCTGAATACCAAGGTAGTAAGTAGTTCTTCAGAATTTTACTTGGCTATTTCTAATGCACATAGAAGCCATATCCACATAAGTTCACTTCAGTAGCTTAATAAAACTCAGTTAACCACGATTCCTGCACCAATAGGCAGCACAAAACCCCACACCATCCTACTCCTCATTTTCATTCTTCATTTTGTCACTTCACATAAGCTTCCATGCTGCATGCAACAACCAAAATTTAGAATTAAACCGTCATGCTCATCATGCAAATTAAGAAAGATAAAAAACCCTATATGAAGATAAATGCCCAATCAAGTAAATAAAACACGACTCCACAGCAAGGGGTGAATTCAGAACAGGCAACAATATTGAAATTGAATTTTACAACAAAAACATGATATTAAAAAATACTAGAAAAAATTATTTTTTCCAAGGGGAAGCTCATTATAGTTGCAGTTTATGTAGGCTATGAATCAAAACCAATTTATGGACATAAAGCAAAGTATGAATGTTAAAAAGAAAAATAAATAAATACTCCAAGCCACACAAAATTTACCGAATTAGCTAGGCTGAAGCAGGGACCGACCAGCTCTGGCATGCGGGTGACATCCAAATCTTCTCTTATTTGGTATATTTTTGTTCAGGTAAATGAGTATTGAATTTGAGTGAGTGGTGTTACTATTTAAAATATATATATATATATATATATATATATATATATATATATATATATATATATATATATATATATTACACACTCCTAACAGTCTGGTATAAGAGCCATGTTTAACAAAAGTACCCCATTGAACCTCCCCTGGCCATGTCGTTGCCATATCATGCCATCTTTTGGTAAGTTGAATAACAAATTAACAATGATTTCCCAACAAGAAATATATATCCAAAAAAGAAACTAATAGATATCAAATATGATTTACTCAATGCTCATTCAAAGTTGAAATAATTTAAAAAATAACTATTATTGCATATCCTTTGTTTGCGTGCTTACAGCTTATTAGAGACCCCTGCCCTGAATGTAAAGCTGTTGAGAAATATACAATTGCTGTGGCGGGGAATGGGGATGGTACAATCATACCATATTACCAAGCATCAATGTTTCTGCACTACAATTATTTTGCAAGAAAACAACATAATGAAACTTAATGCTAGTCCTTGACGTATATTACTATAATATCAAAATTATCCAATTTTAACCAAACCTAACCCCCAGCAAATGATAACAAACCAAACCTTTAAAGATCCGTTCTTAGAACCAAACAAAAGCCGGTCAAAAAGAGAGCTTTGTTGTTGAGCTTTCTCCAAAACACATCCTATTGGCTATTTCTTCAAAAAGTAAATTGCCACTCTTCCCCTGTGTTCCCCACATATCCACCACAACATTGAGAAGGAAGATAGGAAAAACAAAAAAAGGCTCATAAATCATAATTCTAATTTTATTTTTTAAAATCAACGAAGCGTTTTAACTCAAAGTTAGTATAAAATCTCTCTAAGATACCGGCATCGAGAATTCAATACCTCAAAGATGGATTAAATTGGGATTTATGAATTACTATGTTATAAGTGCTAATAATACAATGACTTTGATGATGATCAATCTTGTGGAGTTAAACATATGCATATTGGTAATCCGTTGGATTAGAAACAAAAATAACGATTTCCATTTACATGAAGAGAAAAAAAAAAAAAAAAAAAAGTTGAATTGAATTTAGTTGTCCTACCGGGAATGTCCTTACGCGGCGAGGGTGGCGCGGTGGCGTAGCAGAGAATGGAGCGGCCGAAGACGGAGAGGCTGGAGAGGATTCCGGCGACGTAGAAGAGCATGACCAATCCCAGAACCCACGGCATCAACACGAACCCGATGAAGAACGTCACCGATCCACACAGCATCAACGCCAGCGATATTCCCAACAGCAAGGAGGCGAATCCCGCCGGCGATATATGACCCAGCGCCGGACGCCGTGACGCCGCCACCGTAGGAACCTCGTCGGAGAACGTCAACGGCGTAAGAGGCGAGCGAAGGAGGTTTAGAACGAGCGCGGAGAGCTCGTACAAAGCTCGAGATTGCTCATCTCCATGTCTTCTTCTTCCCCTCATCATATGATCGATTGGATGGTGTCTTTTGTTTTTCCGATGAAATAATATAAGGAAAAACAAAAATTGGTAGAAATAAATAAAAGGAGTTGGTTGTGTTGAATTGGTAGGAACGAGGCAATTGGATAAGGTTGTTGTGATTGGATTGACCTTTGTGTTTGAGGGTCAGAGAAATGGTTTGGTTCTCATAATAAGGAACAAAAAATGAATAACATGTTGACGCGGATATGTATGAATGAATGAATGGTTGCGTTGAACAGCAAAAGCGATGTGGATGATATATAAAAAAGTGATTTGGGTCGGATAGATAGAGAAGAGAGTACTTTATCTGGAAGGAACCTACAAAAACAGGAACATTCAGATCGGATACACGTCACCTAGCTCCTCTAAATACACCATTTTCAGTTCTGGTAAATAATGCTAAGTTACACCCAATGCCATGCAACTCACAACGGACAATTATATGTTATTATTATTTTTCATTGTTAACCAGTGCGCTTCATGCATCACTTAAAAGATTATGATTTTTTATTTTTCGTAAAGATCATAAGATAATATATTTTTATTTATTAATAATAAAGGTACAGGTTAACATTTGTCCTATTTTTCAAGTAATAATGGTTTTCTTTTTTATCAACACAATAATTTTTATTTCGGCATCACAGTTTTCAAAACGGATATCGTGATCAATCCCATCAACACAATGAATCATTGGATCAATATTCAAACTTATAATCATTAATTAACCCATATGATAAGTCTATATTAAAAAAATATAAAAACTATATTTATCTTAGAAAAATAGGATAAAGAAGTAAAAAGCACAAGTGATGTTTTAAAATTTAACTAATTATGAAAGGATAAATAATTAATCATATAACTAACACAAACAAATATAGCTCATTATAATTTAGAGGAATGCTCCTAATACTCTTTCACATTCTTTTTATGATATTATATATGATTGATTACAATTTATTGAAAATCACTAATTTTGGAGACAAAAATATTAATGAAAAAATAAAATCTATCAAAATTAATAATTTTTAATAAATTCCAACTAATCATAGAAAGAATATCATAAAATATCATAAAAAGTGTCACAAGCACTTATCTTTTATTAATATAAAATAAATGTATTTTTGAGTTAGAAAATTCAAACACAGATCTTTAAAAATATGAATTTATTTCCATTCAGACCAATAATGTGTTGATAATTTTTTTAAACCACTTAATTTATTATAGTATAATTTTAATAGAGATGTTGTTTTGACAATATAATACAGTAAAAATTGAATTAAAAATGAATATTACAAATAAATATTAAAGAGTACACGTTTATTTTATATTAAATAAGCTAAGAAAACATTAGTCTTATGATATATAGGATTTCCGTGACGTAGGAGCTTATCTTGTTCGAATTTTAATTATATTTTCTAAAAAAAACAAAAGGTTTGCGAGCTCTTGGTCTTGGCTTGGGACCAGGCGTCTGGCCTGTTACGGTGAAGTCTGCTTGGTCTTATTCGATAGTCAAAATATTATTTGATGCAAAGTATGCGTGTGCCACGATAACCATTAAAATTCTCTCTTAAATAATCATTAATATACTATAATAATTATTATTGTTGTTATTTTTTACTGAAAATATTTGTTAAGAATACAATGAGTGAATTATGTTTTTACCAACTGTATATAACATTTTTTTTTACTACTATTCAATTACAAATTGATATTGATATGTATAGTTAGTTTGTTGGTTTTTATAATAATATTTTTAGAAATTATACCAATAACTATTTCTTTTGCATAGATTTTAAACTCAAATAAAATTTTTTCGAGATAAATTCATAAAGTAGTTACCTGCATTATGATCATAAATGAAGTTTCTCATCAATTTAATAAATCATTATGATCAAGTTCGTCAATACTTTCCTGAAAAAAACAAAAAATCGTCAATAAGTTGCTGAGGCCCATTGTCTTGAGGAGCGTATTTCAGCTAGCCCCGATTCACAATTACAGGCAAATCTGAAATCCAAGGCCCATGTTATTCTCATTCTCCTTTTCTCTAAATTCACAAATCACACCCCAATTTTGTTGTTGGACAAAATTGTCTTTTGACAAAAATAAGTTTTCCTTTTGTATTCTGTTCAGTGTTCACAAAAAACTGTGTTCATTATATAATTCATAGACACAAAAGTGTTTTTCTATTATCTTTAACGAATTCTAGCTCCAATTGCATATATTCTAACTACCATTATCTTTAAGGAAAATAGATTTTTGTCATATTAAATTGTTACAAAAAAGATTTAACACGAGAAATTGTATTGTTTTTTCTAAATACAAGTTATATATCCTTCTTACAAAATTACCTTTTAATATTAAATTAATTATGATATAGTTTATCCTTTTTAGTAATAATATAATCAATTAATGTGATATAAATTATTTTAAATGAAATTAAATTAGTTATGAAACAATTTACCTTGTTAAAAAGTGTTTGTGGACTTCTCACTTATAAATTCTTTGTAAAATTTGATAGACTAGCTAGCATCCTTTCATTATTATTGTGCATTTAACTTTATTTTTTTAACCACTTAATTTACTGTAATGTGATTAGTTTTCAATTGAGAAATAATGTATGTTTCACAATACAAGCGTCCTCACCCATCAAATGATTTTTCTTTTTTTTTGGTGAAATCACCCATCAAATAATGTCTATGCCTGGAAGAGAAAATTAAACACTAATGTTAAGGAGTGACAGAAGCAGAAGTGTGAGGTCATTGGTAGATAGTACAAGTTAATGTAAAGGCAAATTAAAGGGTGCAAACGATGGTTTTATTAATTAGGAAAATGAAGAAGTGATTATTGAAACAAGGAGGAGGCTAGCTAGCTAGGTGCTGTTTATGAAAGCTCACACACAAAATCACTGCTTATATTGTTCCTAGCTTAATTAGAAGGTAGAGTGAAGTGTAGTTAAGTCCATTACGTGCTATTACAAATTTCCGTTTTCCTTAACTTGAGATAGATTTGAAACGGCAGGATCGATCTTTAATTATGGTCCACACTGTACACTCTTTCATGGTAACCATCCTGCCATGTAATTATTCATGCTTGGGCCTTCTGTCACCACTGATACTGGATCAGGATGATATCTGCGATTAAACAAATTAAAATATATATTATTAAAATCTAAAACCCGTTACCCTTTAATCAACATGTGGTTCATGATTGCAAAGTTTAAATTATCACGCAATGTTTGTAGTTTCCAATAGTCTATATCAAATTCCAAATATACCATGTACACCACAATCTCTTGAATCATGCATTAATTCTTTCATATGGCATGCATGCTAGTTTGGAATAATATGTGTACAACAACAACTATATATGCATAAATTAATATTTGAATGAAGAGGAAAGTAATACCCAATTTGTAAGGTTGGCTCACAGTCCAATGGTTGAAAGAGAGCATGGCCTTGGGTTTGACCCGGATGGTGTCCATGCCCCATTTCTTCAGCACTAGGATTCAGTTGGAGTGGATTTATTTGAAACTCTTCCAACTGCAAAAATTAACAGCAGCGCAACTCACTCTTAAGATTGATTTCACTTGTAGTAGTTGAGGATCGAGGGCTTTGTCCATTAATTCAAAGTTGAATTGTTTAATCATACCTTACTGCAAATTGTTTAATTTGGTTATATTTATAGTCCACTTGGTAGAACTATATATGAACCGGAATTTGAGTGACTACTTAATTTTAAGTGGGTTGAAATGTTTCTTACCCTTTGTATGAGATCTCTGTTTGATTCACCTAGAAAGTGTTCCTTCACAAGTGACATATATAATTGAATCGGTGAGCAAGGGAAACATGCGGACGATCAATAGCAGTTAAACATTGACAAAAGAAAGAAAGGATAATTGACCTCATACCTTACGTTGTAGATCAGAAAGCTGATCCAGCATGAATTGGGTCTGCATATGTAGAATGCTATGAGAAAAGTTGACATAGACCATTGACCATTGAGATTATATATAAAGTTATGAGAAAGATAAATTAATTTCTTCTATTCTTTATTGCACAGCTTAAAAAAATAATTATATATGTCAAAATGGAAATTGGCAACGTTGGAAACTTTAGTACCCTTATTGATCTGATTTGTTTCAAAGACGAATCTAGCTGCCTTTCAAGTGACTCAAGCTCTTTGCTGCTTAGAGGACCAAGATCTTCTCCCATAAGGTTCCTAATGAGTATCGACCAGTCAAATATATATTAATAACTCATCAGTTCGTATTATGTAGCTAGCATATACTTCTAGACATAGTCGAGCCTAGCTCTTTACCTTTGAGAACGTTGTAGAGCTTCATAACGTGCTTTCAGCCTCAAGTATTCTTGTTGACTGCTTAACTCCTATAGTCATGGAAGCAAAAATCATAGCTGTTACAAAAGCTGAATGAATTGTGCATTAATAAACTGCTGTTCCCTGAAGCATGCATGTAACAAATTGTGTCCATACACATAATTAGGCTATAAATGTTTTGCTCCAGACCCTCTCAATAAATATTCTTTATTTATTTTTATAAATTATAACTTTCTCAATATGAAAATGAAAAATTACCCCCTCCCGGCATCACTGCTTCAACTTGATTTTCTAAGAGAGACACAACTGAAATTATAACTTTATGCAATTAACACTAATGCAAAAACGGATACTACCTAGAACAGTTATGTTGCGGCCAGTTATGCGCCACGTTGGCTTTTATTTTTTCAGAAATAAAAAAGATGTTAAATAGATCCATATTCCGTTCTATGTACAAAAGACAAAAAAGAAAATAAACAAAAAATGTTGTGATAAAATTTTGGCTAGTAAAGTGCACAAGTACTCAATTAATTAAATAGGGTGTATGGGATTATCACCAATACCAAGGCTTCCTTTGTTGTCACATTGTCCTCAGGCGCTCCATAGTTGCATTTCTGGTACCTCTCCAGCGTTTTGAGCATGCTGCACGTTGACATATATAAAATAATAATGTATAAACATTTAGAATATCATATAATATAAGTACCAATTAAATGTATAATTCCATTACTACAGGACAGATGCACAATCAGTAGTACTTAGGCATCCGAGATTTTTTTTTTTAAAAAAGGGAAAACTACAGTAAGTTACTGCTTAATTAACATACTTTCTTTAGTAAGGGTTTCAACTTAATAGTATTATTAAGTACAAATTGTGCCTCTTCTTGAAACATCTTTTGACTTAAAATTTGCTGCAAGTCCAAAAGATTATGTTTTCTCAAGCGATGAACAACTTATAGTGATGAAAAATACATCAGAATACACCTTGTGTGAGCTGGATCGATAATGAGTAGTATAAGATGTGAATATATAACTAAGACCCCATTCATCTATCGCTAGATAAGAGCTAGTAACAAACTAAATTTGGCAAGAGAACGAAATCGGATATATATCCTATGGATAATAAATGAGATAGCTCATTTATGTGCCACTAAACGCCCAGAAGTAGACACAAATGGATATATCATTGTTCTTTACGGTACATTAGATCCTAATGGACCACTGTTGGTTTCTGAGTGCGAGAGAGAGTAGCTAGCTGTGGAAGAAGCAAATTTGTAATGAGATCGAAGCCAATGTATATCCAGAAAGAAAATCTTGGTTTGTCTAGCTTACTAGCTAGGCATCGAAACATGTACAGCTGAATGAATGGAAAAATATGTCAGTATGCTTATGCATAAGGAGATAGAGGTCATTTTTTTCATCGTTAAATGTTACTGATCAGTTTGTTAATTTTTATTAGTAGAAAAATTGAATTATGACTTCTTTTTTTTAATATTTATATCTCTCACGTAGTGGTCAAATTATTCACTATACTAGAAGCCCGATAAGAAAAGACCATGCCATTTGATCCTGATTTAGTAGCATAAGTATATCAACCTGTTTTAAATTCATAATGATAATTCTCAATTGAAAAAACATATCAAATGTACATCTGCTTTCAATAACATAACATATAACATATGTATACAAATGAAAACAAGAAAAGTAACGAGTAAATTAGGGCAGAAAATTAGTACCATCATAAAGCTTGATGAGTAAATAAATAATATAGGAAAAATAGTAAGCCAAGGCAAATAAAAAACAAAGACAACTTTTAAATAATACATGAAAAGGGAAGAAATGGACAGATATATATACTGAGGAAACTAAGAACTAATTGTAGAGATAAAAGAAACCCTAGCTAGGCCCAGAGATATAAATGAGATAGTGCCTTGCCTTGGGTGAAATAAAATGAAAAAGCAGACACGAGTTAGGATTTTTGAGTGATTCTTAAACACTGAAGCCAAAAGCAGACACTGGCTGCTAAAACTTGACATAGAAAAAATAATTAATAATGATGTGCATCTTTTCCCAACTCTTAATTGCACAGAAACAGAAGCCTGATGAGCAGATCCGAAATTGCTTTTGGGGGAAAACTTTAAAACCAGATCTGCTTGAAACTTAACACAAATGAAGCAAAAAAATAAATTTTGGATCGCTGGGTTGATCGAGAGCCAAAAGAGGATAAGAAAGAGAATGGTAAAGGATTGGGGAAGAACAAAATTAAAGAAGAAGGAAGAGAAACAAAACTAGCACAGACATAGTCATAGAATAGAATAGTCAATACAACAGTTATCTATCAATTGTGTTGTTTTATTGTATTTATATTTCTTTGCATTTCCAGTTGCAGATCTAACATCAATAAGACCACAGAAACACTCAACCTGCTAAAAACGCCGAGACATTCACAGAAACGGAAAAACTCAAAACAGTGAAAAAAGAAAATAAACTTTTCTCATGTTGTTTTCATAAAAAAAAAAAAAAAATCATCAGAAGGTGGCAAACGCTAGCTGGTGGTCTTGAATCACTGAAAACAGCAAAAATCGAAGGAAGAGTGTAGTGAAGAACTAGAAAGGTCCTGCGGTTCCTTTTTCGGTGCTAGTATGTTTTATGTGCACATATAACCATATGTGTCTGAAGAAGTAAACAAAAAGAGAGAGAAAGAGAAAGAAAGGATTCTTTTTTCTTGGTTATGTTGTGTCCATTCCATGTGTTTATTATCCATATTTTTGTTTTTGCATTTCGGTGGGGGAAAAAATACCTTGAACCGCTGCAAAACTCGTACTGCTTTCCTCTATTGGAGAAGATGATGAGAGCAACCTCGGCATCACAAAGAACGGAAAGCTCATAAGCTTTCTTCAAAAGCCCGTTCCTTCGTTTTGCAAAGGTCACTTGCCTGTTGATCTTGTTCTCAATCCTCTTCAACTCCACTCTTCCCCTTCCCATCTCTCTCTCTCTCTACTCTTCCCCTTCTCAAGCCCAAAGTAATAATATCCACTCACAAAATTTAGAATATATATATATATATATATATATATATATATGTAGGCCTTGTATATAACATATAAGGTAACATGTATGTATTTTATATGGTGTAAAGTCTAATGTGTGATACTAAGAGGTACGTACGAGTATTATTAATTGTATTCTACCTTGTTTTATTAAGAATCCCTGCAAATTAAAAGCATCCTTATCAGGTCAAATGGGAATGGTAATGGATGCTAACTCAAAAATCAAAATTTTCTTTCTCTCTCTCTAGCTGTCTTTTTCTCTTAGCTTAATTTGCTTCATACATCACCTGTGGCCTGTGCTTTGATTAATGATAAGGACCGGGCCAAGTAAACACTGCTCAAATTAACATTCAGTGTAAAGTGGATACTACTGTGGTGGGAACGCGGTTGATTGAAAAGTAGGAAGGGATCAGACGGTGGAGAAAGAAGGACCAAATTAAGGAACATAAGGAGGTTAAGGAGGGAGGGCTTGGTAATGGAAATTTCCAAGAAAAATGAGAGAAGCCCTAAATAGGGTCCTTGATGACTAACGATGATTGGAGAGAAAATGTCACAACATTGCCACGCGTCGAAAGGTGAAGTGGGGAGCGGGCTTGATTTTCAGTTCACTGTTTCGGATTCAGGAACTAACCTTAAACAAGGGGAACCCTCATAGTCGTAGGTAGCTCGTATGTTACATGATGCATTTACCCAACTACCCCTATTCTTTCGGATATTTTTTGGATTTAATATAAAATTTTATATTCTCATCTAAGTATAGATTATCTTATATGGTGAGAATTTTAATTTTTATAATAATAATTAATTTAAGAGATATATTTGAAACATTTTTTTTAAAATTGATTGTTATTGTAAATATTTTTATATTATGTAAAACTTAAATTCTCGTATTTTTAATTATAAATAAACGTATAATACCCAACGAACAAAATTGTAGATGTATAATATTGTATATTTTTTTTACAATTAATTACAGAGTATAATTTGGAATTAATAATGTGAATTACACGATATTAAAATAAATGGCATAAAAATATGTGTGAAAAATTTAAAAGTTGATTTTTAAAAGTAAACAAGGAATCTTAACGAAAGTTTATTTTTTTAACAACTAGGTCTAGGTGCATGTAAACATTTTTAGGATCGTAGAACTTTGATTCATTCTAAAGTTAGGATACATCAAAAACTTATAAACACTAACAATTATATTAATAAACAACTAAATAAAGAGGAGAAAATTAAAAGATATTTTTATGGAAGATACTTAATGAACATTAAATATTTTTATTCAAGAACAAATCATCGCACAACTAAAATCTTACCATCACTTCAACCATAGCTATTTAACTCGTTAGTTTTGTTTAGGAATATTTAACTCGTTATTAGTTAGTCTAAGTACTTTAGAAGAAATAAATAAAGAACAAATAAAAATAATAATGTTTACGTACGCGTTCTCCTTTTCTTGTGGTCAATTTGAAATCGAAATGTCAGTTCAGCACGTCAATTTAAATTTAATAACAGACTCTTCTTTTACATTGAAATACGCTTCTCACTATTTCAAACCAGTTTGGCATTGTGCTGGAGTCATGAGAAAATGACATAACAATTGCGTACCTTTCCAGAGTTTTTATCTCAAAATTTCATTGTAATGAATATATTAACCCTGATTTCTGAAACCCAAGATAAAAAGGTGTCAACAGCCATATTAACTTTTTATTGCAAACTGCTAATAATAAAACCTTAAATTCCAGCATGCATGGCATGCCCTATCTTTGAAGGGGCATTTACCGAATGGCGATTGACTTATACATATATATAGCACATTTAACTGAATTAGAACAATTCTTAAAACGGTACGATCGAGATCGAGATCGTGTTATGTTTAATTTGATCGAGGAGGGAAAAACGTGCTCCTATCAACTAGACATGTTATTACCCTTGCAGTCAAAACACGCGCTTCTAGGATTATAGTTCTTGATACCTTGTTTTGTGGAAAATTTTGGAAACCCAGCATGCTTCTAATTCATGACATGCCAAATTAGTTGTTTTGTCAGAAGGTTATCAGCATAGTATGTGTGGTGTTGGTATACATAAAGCAATTACAATAATAACTCTTTTAACTTGAAGTAAGAATACGGTGTAGCCAATTTTGCTTTTTGGCAATAATACTCATTCCTTTTAATTAATTATTTCATAATTTATATATGATTAGTAAAGCCGAATATTTAATTCAATCCTTAAACAGTGAAATTCTCTCAATTTAATTAATCTTTGGATTCAATTCTTTTCTAATGACCAGTGTTCACGAAATTTGCAATTAGGCTATTAGCAAATTAACCACGCTAATAATTGCTGTCTTTGTCATTTTAATTGGGTATTTGTGTCTCGGTGAGAGGAAAACAATGCTATGCTATGTGTAAGCCATTTGAAGTTGACGGTACTAATTGATAGTCACTAGTCAGTAGCGACAAAGACAATTTCCTTTGGAAAAAAAATGGAGTTATAATTATTGTTTAAACAATAATGTTATATTTGGATTGCTGGCGGAAAATGAAATGAATTGTCTGAAATATAATGGAATAAGATGGAATAAAAATGGGGTTACATTGTCTGGATATTTTATGCTGGAGTGAAACAAAATTTTTATTCCATTGGAACAAAATTAGTTATAATTTTTAATCTGTTTAAATATAATTTCGATGTTTTTATTTTGTTAAATTCAGAATTTTATTTTTACTATTTGTAAATAGAGATATTTAGTTCTCTTATTTTATAAAATTTATATATTTTGGGTCTAATCCTTAATTTGTCTATGTTTATTTCTTTTATTTTTTATATTTTAATTAATTAAATTATTTATTGATAATATCTTAAATCAAATGATAGGCCTAGGGTTCGATTCAACCAAAATAATAAAATGTATTCATAAAAAAAAGATAAGCAAAGTTGAGAATTAGGCTGAAATTATGAATTTTAAAATAGAAGGGCTAAATTATAAATTGAATAAAATAGGATGATCAAAATTATATTTAATTAATTCCCTTTTAATTCCTAAATTATCTTTAAGAGATTAATTATTAGAATAAAAATTATAAAGATAAAATATTTATGTTACAACCTGAAAGCTTTAATTTCCATCAAGGACACCCTAAATTTTGGAGAAGAAAATTAGGCAATAACTTCTCCCCACTCCATTTCATCCTTCACCACACCAATACAAACATATCCTAAGAAAATGATATGTTAATTAAATTAATTATGTGTATGTTTGATTTGAAGTTGATGAATTGATTTTGTTCAAAATTGATTTTAGATGCATTTTTATATGTTATTTTAAGGTTAAAAAAAATTCAAAATTGATTATGGGTTAAAATAACTTTAAATAATGTCCAAGTTAAATTCAAAATTTTATACTAAATTTTACTCCTAACTTAATTTTATAATAAAACATTTAAATATAAATTACATTACTACAAAATCAATTTTAGAACTAGTATCTAAACACACTATCTTTGGTATATAGAAAACAACTATAGGTGGATTTCCGAAAATACAGTTGTACATATGGAGTGACTTTCCAATGAGTTTATCACCAAGAGATTACGCCTTTGGATTTTACCCTCTAATATTTTGTGAGGCTGGGAAAAGGGCCACATTTTATTTACTGTTTATCTATCTTTCACTCACTCAGATTCAGTAGTACTGGTATGTTCTAATTCCTAAAGGGGGGTTGACGTGAACTGCATATATATGGGCATGCATAGTGAGTCGTATATGAATGTTGCTGTTGATCGAGACGAGGAGAGGAGGAACAGTGAAGTGAACAATCTCAAGTCTCATACCAAATCCGAGATACAAACATCATGGGGACCCAGCACTCTGCACTCGATCGCATTCTGTGCATCATGGGCACCACCCAAGTATATATCATGAGTTCACTTTTGTTCCTTAGTATTCATTACAGATAAGCTCAATAATGAATGAATATGGTTAAGAATGCATATATAATCTAATATGACGGCATAAAAAATGTAATGTGAGACTGAATTGCTTATAAATTTCGTCAAGTGATCTACTCGATCGCACAATTTAGTTTTAGTTCATTCGGGGTGTTTCTTAGTTCTTACAATATGACTATATATTTTAATTGTATTAATAATATTTATGCATGATATTGTATTTGAATTTCATCTTTTTTATTTATCATTAAAAATATAGGAGAATCGAAATTGAAAGAATAGGAGAAGAAGTCAGAGAAAATCAAGAACAAAGTTGATTAGGACGTGGATGAAAGGGAAAGAAATTAATTTGATGAGAAGAGAGAAAGATGAAATTGAAGGTGGGGACCAACCAATAAGGAGTGATAATGTTGAATGAAGCGTGGCCAGAGACGCATAGAGATGTCAGATTCTTTACCATTTTAAGGTGAACAACATCAGCATCAACAATAATAACACGTAGACCTTATTCCATATTTGGCATTACCTTTTTAAAGAAGACGTCCCACTGAGTTGTAACCTGTAGCAGAGTCTACATTGGTCATAGGTGGTACATCGATCCACATGAAAAATTTTGAAATAAAATAATCTTAGATTCAAGGGCTTCAACCTTCAACGTGACCACTGACCAGAACCAGCAGCTTCACTGGGGAGGCCAAAACCTTCACCAATATTTTATTTTATTTTTACCGTTTGAACTTTTGAATATACACAACCCTCGTCATAAAAATGAAAAGAATAGCTGGATTTAGTGTTCATATCCTAGTTTCAATTTTCTTTTCTGAGAGAAATTATTGAGGCTATCTAAAATCTCAACCACCACACAAACGAAAGAGCAGAATGTAAAAACTGACTGCATATGCCCCACTAGATCCAGCTTCATTGTGTTTTTTTTTTCTTCATGATAGAGGACCTCAAAAAGAATTAAGTGTGTTTGGATAGAGGGTAATAAAATTATTGTTTTGAATGAAACTGATTTTGTAAAATTAATTTTAAAGTGACATAATTTATGTTTAGATATTTTATTATAAAATTAAGTTAGAATTAGTACAAAATTTTGGATACAACATAAAATTATTCAAAATTATTTTAATCCAGAATCAATTATGAATTCAAAATTAATTCTAAATTATTCTCTAATGTAAAATTAAACATATGAAAATACAACCAAAATTAATTATGAACTCAAAACTAATTCTCTAACGTCAAACTAAATACACTAAATTATCCAATTTTGTTTAGAATCCGACAATAATTAGAATTTGGCAAAGCTATTTTCCATATAAATTTGCATCAAATATCTCCAATTTATATTTTTCATTTTTTTCTTTCTCAAAACAAGGTATTCCAACAATCGAAAATCATAAAACTAATATCTAAAAAAACAGTGTAAGATAAGGAAAAATTCTTGTTCCCATATATGTTATTTTATTCACATAATCAGAATTAAACTTCTAACATATACTTAAAGAGTCCAAATTACTTATTACTTCTGCCATACTTTGAATTATATTTCTCAATTATGCATGTGAGAGGTATGCATATAGTTTCTTGTTCAACTAATGAACTTGACATGAATTCAAATCCTATGGCAAATTAAAATGCAAACTAACATGCACATGTGGGGATTGTACATGGTGCACTCAAATAAACATGAATGTTGGAATATTTTCTTGCAAGAATACTACCATAAAGTCTTCAACAATGAACAATTCGAGGCATAACTTAATAAGTGTTTGATTTCAAGTTGAAAAATTGATTAATAATCTATAATTAATTTTTGATAGAATTTTGAATGTTTAGTTTCATGTAAGAGAAGAGTTTAAGATTAATTATGAACCCAAAATTAATTTTGTGTTGAAGTAACTTTTTTTGTGTGTGAAAACTCTTAACTTGATTTATAGTACAAATATCCAAACATAAATCACAATTTTAAAATCAATTTCATTCAAAATCAAATTTATCAATGCACATCCAAATACACACTAAATCATCACTTATATAAACTTCAATTTAAAATGAATTTCACCTCTATAATGCATATTTTCAAATTAAAAAATAAATAAATTTCATAGCACTCCATGTTGTTGATGTTTTTCTAGTTACTATAGTACTTGCTTTTTTTCCCCCTCAAAACTGTATTACTTATAATATGTTGTTACATCCATCTTTAATTATAAGATTTTTTTTAACTAAATTATATCTCTTAAGAAAAATAATTATAACATTAAATTTATTAATTATTTTTATTATCCTTCTACAATTATTTTTTATTCTCTTTCTATCCACTTATTTTTCATTAATATTTGGAGAGAGAATAATTAAGTAAAGATACATCAACATCATCAACATTAACAACACATTTAACTCAAGCTAATTAGAGTCGATGATAGATGAATTCAATGATAGATACGAAAAGGTTGAAAAAAAAAAAGTGAAAGTGAAAGAGAAAGAAGAAGGAAAACGGAAAATAAGATAAAAGAAAAGAAGATAAAGATAAAAAAGACCAAAAAAGAAATAATCTGGAACATATAGATGATAAGTTTAACTTTCCATCAAATTTATAACTTTTCTTTATTCCATCACAAGATAGTCAATCTATATCTCACTCTATTAAATCTTGTTTTAATTACCTTTTATCATATAAGTTTGTCTATTTCTATTTCTATTTCTATCTTCATTAAGTAAACATAAAATAATAATTTATGTGTTTAAATATTAAAAAAAAGTCTTATAAAAAATAAATTTTTTTATAAAAAAATCTTGTAATTAGAAATGAAGGTAATAATTCTAAAGTAAATAACCGTTGTATTATCTAATGAAACGACTAGAGGTGAATTGCATTGTAAAGACACATGTGATGATATGTGGCCACATTTATATTGTGGAGGCTAATTACTTATGACACATCCAATCCCTAAAGCTTTGTTTGAGAGAGGGATTTTGAAGGGAAAAGGAGGGAAGGGAAAGATTTATGCAGAGATATCTCCTTGTTTGAGAGTTTTAATTTTTGAGAGAAAGGATTTGAGGATTTTCAAAACTCCTCTGGAATCCTTCAAAGCCTTAAAATTGTTGTTCCCCTGTTTGGGGGATTTTTAAAAGGAAAAGTAACTAAAATTATTATTATATCAGTCAGTGTTAATAAAATTACTATCCTACCTTAGTCAATATAAAATATATAATGTATTAATTTTTTAAGTAAGGAAAAAATTGTAAAAATTTCTTATTAACTCTCTATTTCCCTCTCTTAATATATTTTTAACTCCCAAACAAGGGTAAAAAAACTTTCCTTATTTTCCTTCCTTTCCTTTCCCTTGAATCTCTTTCCTTTCCCTCCTCTTATAACTCCCAGACAAAATCTAAGAGTCTGTCATATCCATTATATGCATGTCACTTTCAGCTTCTCTAGGAGAAAAAAAAGGCTCAAATCCCCAAACAGGGAATTTGGTAAACAATGAGTAAAAGTGTCACAATAATTCAATGAGTTTTGTAAAGAAAAATAAAAATCAATGAGTCCAAAGTCCAAACTCTTTTATACTTGAATCTTCTTCGTCAATTCCAACGGGTTTACAAATATAGTTGGAACACAAATACGACTTGGGACGACGTTTTTAAGGCTTTGCACCTTCCCCGTTCCATCCCCTAACAAACATATTAGAAACATTTTTAAAAAAATGATAAGTAAATTAAATGTAAAAATATTTTAAGGCAAAATATTAAATTAAAGCAAGAGTTAAAAATCAAGTTTTTTTTTTTTGAGAAAACTTAGAGTCGTTTATTAAGAATAATCAATATCTTGATTACCAAAATAAATATTGATTTTATAAATCCATTTTATATTTTGATAATTTATTAGTTTTTAGGTGCCATCATGTTCATTTATCAGTTTCGATGAACAAATTTTAAGAGGTGATATTAGTTTTAGATTTTTAAAAAATTTCAACATTATGCTGGTCCGGATGAAAATATAAATTTGAGTTTATATTTTTTAAGATCTTCACTTTAAGTCGAATAAAAAAAATATTATTAAAAAAAGAAATTACAAATTACTAATTAAGTTGATTAAGTAGAGTATGTGAGTATTATAAATTTTAATATCATGTTGAATTTTTATGAATAAAAAAATTATTAACTAAAGTACTAAAGTAGCCCTATTGTGTATAAGTAGAATGCCAATTACTCGTACTTTTAGAATGCTACACATGGCAAAGAAAATTACGGAGTATTAAGTATTAACTATAGTACATGTGACTCATAGTACAGTGACTCGAAAACCCATCATATTTCTTACAAAATCTATATTCAAATAAATATAAAGCCCAGTAGACAAAAATAATCTGAGATGTAGTAGTTTTAGAGAAGTATATCTCAATATATTTCGTATTAGACAATATTATATATATACAGATACACGAGGGAACGTATTAACGTCCCAGTAATAATGAACTCGATTTCATTAAACAAGATTTCTATTTTGAGTCTTATAAATAAAAACAATATTAGAATAATAATAGAATCAATAACAAACTAGCAATAAACTATCCTAATCTTATCTAACTATAGCTGGACATAATCTACAAAAACCTATAAGAAGAAAAGTCCAATATTATTTTCTTTTCTAATTAAGTTTGGGGTAATTATCTTACTATAGTGGACATAATCTACAATGACTTGTATTGTGAATAACACAATCGATAATGTCCTTAAGGTGTGCTAAAACAAATAATGAGATACACTAAACAATTACATTAAGATTACATATACGATAACATGCCATCTGGGTCTTGTCTTTTGTGAAGCATTGTATCCATTTGGGCCTGTTGAGGCCCATTTTTCGTCCTTATATTTTTTTGTTTCCTTTGACCAAAAGATAAAAAAAATTATATTTTGCTGACCAAATTTTCTTCATACACCATTAAATTTTCCCATACACCATTATGTAATAGCGAATTTCTGGAATTACCCTCCACTTCTAGGTTAATTATTTTTAAATTTTTTTGTCTTTTTGCTTGCTTCTTCCTGCACTGAACGTACGCTCCTGCGCCGCTGCTACACCGCTCCTCTACTGCGTTTTGCTTGGTCCAGCATTGTCCCGTTTCCTTCTCCGGCACACCGTCATCATCCATGGTGACATTATCTTCTCCGATTGGTGGCAGCTCCTTCGAGGTGCATTGCTTTTCAAGTTGGTGGTCTGTAAAATGGAGTAGTGTAGAGGAAACGAATTCGGTAATCCGTAAGCCTCATACGGATTACACAATCCATAAGACTATGTCAATGAATATACATGTGCTCAAAACAAGTCACGTACAATATTTTCATCTTTTAATTTATGCCAATGAATATATATGTCGCGTTCAATAAGTTTCATTAGTTATTACAGTATTATTGCCTCTTGTATGCGTGTGGTATGCATATCTTGCATTGTATACTTGCTTCAAAGTTGTATAATTATTGTCATTGTGCTCCTTCAAAGTTAGAAGAATATTCTTTGGTTTCACTATCGACCTTGTCATATCAGCAACAATAATCTTCTCCTCCTCAGTTAGTTGACCAGCATATGGGTGCTCACAAAATGACTTAGTTAAAGCATGATTATGATTGTCACATATTAGCTTAACCATCCACCCTTGACCTCCCGAGACTAGTTTGCTGCACAACTTAAAATGACACTCACATTTTCTAGTGCTAGTCGTTGAAGGTGTCAAACCTTTTTTCCATGGTCTATACTTTTCACTCCTTTCATAACCAATTAACAAAAATGATGTCCTTCCTATTTTTCCAGTCAATATGTCACTCCTCATAATGACAGCTACAAAACCATTCTAGTTTGCAACAGTACGAGCCAATTTCAATACCGCATCACGTGATTCAAACACCTACAAAAATGCATAATTCATCTGTAATCTTCTTAATTTAATTATTTAACAACTTTAACTACATTCAAAATCACATATATACCTCAGGCGTGTTGAACGTTGTAGAATAATCAATTAAACAATTATTATTTTCAAACGCATCAAGGTTCACTCCAATGTCTTCATTCATATTATTTCCTTCAGACATAATACTGTCATACATTCATTCACCGTTGTCCATCTTAACAACTAAAAAATTAATTTAATAATAAATAAAAACACCCACACTGATAATAATAACATTTACTAACATTAAATTTATAACATAAAAAAATTAAATTCTAAAGATCATCATTTGCATAAACAATCCAAAAATTTACTTTTTGTATTTACTCAATCAAATAATTTATAAAATTAAACTCCATTTTAATTAAATACATATTTTCAACAAATAATTTAATTTCTTAATAATAAATTTGTGATTTAACAAATGATGAAAGTCTCAACATCACCACCATTTGCATAAACAACCCAATAATAAATTTTTAGTATTTACTCTATCAAATAATTTATAAAATTAAACTCAATTTTAATTAAATACATATTTTCAACAAATAATTTAATTTCTTAATAATAAATTTGTGATTTAACAAATGATGAAAATCTCAACATCACCACCATTTGCATAAACAACCCAAAAATTAATTTTTAGTATTTACTCAATCAAATAATATATAAAATTAAACTCAATTTTAATTATATACATTTTTCAACAAATTTTTAAATTTTTTAAAGGCAAATTTGTGATTTTAAGTCATACAGATTGCTTGATCCGTATGGTTCTTACTGATTGGCTAATCCATAATAATCATACGGATTAAGGAATCTATATGGATGTTACGGATTGCCTAATTCGCATGATTATTACGGATTAGCCAATCCGTAAGAACCATACGGATTAGACAATCCGTAACATTCATACGGATTATCGAATCCTACGAATCAAAAACATCACCACTGACCTCTGCGTCCATCAGAATGCCACTCGACCACTCTGACGACCACCACTCCGACAAAATCAAAACAATGGCACCATCTATCACCAATGCACAACCGTTCCCAACAACTCAACTCAACCGAAATGAAGAGAAAAAAAAACCATAACCGTACATCAACTGCAACCAACTCAAATATAAATGGAAACCTTTAGGGGTATTTTTGGGTTTTCAAAAAAAGCAAATGGTGTATGGAAAAATTTAATGGTGTATGAAGCTGTTGCCTTTTCTTCAACTTTGGTGATGCATATGAAAAAAAAAAAATAGCATCAATGTTTATAGTAAGCTTTGGAGGGTTGATTTGTGATGAATTTGGTCCGAGTCGATTGTTTATATGAATATTTGGATATAGTAACTAGCAAAAGTTACATGCTCTTACGTAAGTCTTGATTAGAGCATCGGAGGTTGGATTTAATTCACAATCATGCTCATATATGCACATTTATGTAGTCATGGAAATCTTCTAGCAAACATACGTAAACTCATGATAATCTACTGTTTGGTCATTGGAAATTGGGTTAACTGGCTGACTAAACCTGGGGAGTACTTATGTCCAAGTAATTCTACTGTAATATTCTGTATTTTAATTTATGATATGCATTAATTAGCGACAAGAGTTTATGTGTTACAGTGGTATAGTAGTTTGCACACCCAGCAAATTTAATTAAGAAGATTTTACATTTCACTATCAATTAAACTTCTCGAAACATCTCACAGCAAATTCAAGTTCAAAAACGAAGACAATATGATAAACAATATTTTTTTTTTATCATCTAAACCACTAAGTATTAGTTATATATAATATTATTGTTATTTAATTAACTTTCACTCATCTTTAGAATAAAATGATTATTTTTCTTCTCGTAATGATGATACACATAATTATTCATTATATTAATAAACCACCTAGCTAGGGCAAGAATAAATAGCATAGCACGTATGTATCATTTGGTTGGATTCGTGAAGTTACTTTTTCGCCTACCAATGAGTTGGACATAATCGGTGTTTATAAGATGTCCATATCTATCTATTAACCCATCATGACTGGGAATTTTATTTTGATGACGAGTTTGAGTTTTAAAAATTTGATTTGCTATAATTAAAAGATGAATATAAATTATACTAAGCTATTCTGTGATTTGTGTTATATATATTCTAAAAATTATATATATAATTTTGTATTAATAATAAGAATTTTTTTAATACAAAGATTGACAAAATAAATTAAAATATTAGACTTTTTTTTTATAAGACTTCCAAATATTTTTACAAAGATTTAAAAGTTCTTCTAGCTTGTATCTAAATAATTTTAACTAATTTTCAGTTTGAGACTTAATAAAACTTGGACTGTGTTTGATGTTTAGATGATATTAAAATATAGAAATGAAAACAGAACATTTTTTTTAAAGGAAGTAAAGTATAAAAAATATAAGTCCCATAAAAAATAATTTTTTTCAATATTATTTTTCTCTTGTTTACCAAACACACCATTAAATTACAACAACCCTCAATGTGATATTACGTTATAATCAAATTGAAGTTTTTTTCTTTCAAAAACTACTAACTGAGTTATGCCTATAAGATATTACGTCTATAAACTAAGTTGATCTAATCTATCTCATTGTTATTCACATGAAAAAAAACTCATTATTAAATCTTCATCAAATTCAATTTAAGTCTAAACAAATGACCATATAAAAAAAATACCCGGAGTTCTAAAAGTCTAAAGCAAACCTGACTCAACTCATTTTGTAACAATTCTAATTGGATATATGTCGAGTCGTCATATGTTGAAAATATAAATAAATTGTGTGGAGTGATTTTAACTAGATCAATAAATCCGGTATATTCGTACACGCACAAAGCTATTGATAATGGGTATCTTCACATCATGGTGTTAGCAATGGTGCTTTTTAATTCCTTTTACAAAATAAAACTCCTTCTCTCAACCAATAACAGTACAGTGAGTGGTGCATTTTCCATTAACAAATAAAATTCTTTCTGAGTGGAATATTTCCCCCACAAGAATATCATATATACGTGATTGGTAACAAACGTGAAATGAAATTCGTGTAGGTAAAGAAGCGTTTTTGTGCTCTTCACACCAACTCATGACGCCACATATATTCGGAGCAGATGCAGCTCAACCTAATAATATTTTAATCTACTGATCAGATACGCGTATCATGTATCAAATGCTGCCATTATTCAACTTGGCAAGCTACTTTATTTTTTCAGTTTTCATATATTATTAAATTTGTGTTATGTACTGTTTGTACAGTAATGTCTGAACTCGTATTTGTAATTTAATTAATTTAATTTGATGACTATGATATCCGGGGACGGGAGAGTACGTTGAGAATGCGATTCCAAATGTTTCCAACAGAATGGAATACCTTGTACCATCCAACTAGCTTCACCCAAATTCCCCAGCTCTGTATTAAAGTTACTGTTTGGAATTTGGATAACAGATTTTAAAATTTAAAATGTATAAAAATTTAATTACTTCATTTTTTTTATAAAAAATATACATATTTTATGTTTCAAATTTCCTTGTTAATAATTTAATTAATTTCCATCATCATATTCAAATTTCATTTTATGTTATTTAAAATTCTTTTATTTTAGATGCACACGTTAATTTTTTTTTATTCATACAAATGAACTGATAAAATACACTCTATCTAGTCCTAGACATTGATTTGGGACCAAATTAAACTTTGAGGTGAATTCTTGAATCAAACAAATGGCACCAGTCGGTCACTTAATTTGATCACTATACAGCAATTATATTTTTCCAGTAACCTTCAAATTAAGTTAGCATTGATTCTATATATGTTTTTTCACTTTCATACTTTGGCAATGCAATCAAAAGTAGGAATCTCACGAATGGCTGATGCCATGCATCTTTATTTATCCAACTATAAATACGTGTCTTGCATGGCATTTAGTTGGCAAGACACCTTGCATTGCTTGAGTGCCTGCAATTGCTACCTAACTGGTGTTAATTAATATCTTCTTTTGATCAGTTAATTTCCTCTTGAAATTATCCTAAGTTTATAATTAATTAGCATGTGGGGCAAGATATTGCAATCCATAAGGAAAAGTTTCATAAGCCTTCAACAGAAGTGTATGAATTCTCGAAAGAATGAAGAAGTTGATAGTAGTGTCACTAGAGTGTCTGTGTCAGTGCAGGATGGTGTGCAGTGGGTAAATTGCAATTGTTGCGTAGAGGAAAACAAACAATGCAATTTTGACCACATTAACGCCGCAGAAGGCGCAAATAATGTCGACGCCCAGCGTGATGCCAACGCCAACAGTTCTTTTACTCATGCTGTCATCAACATGGTGGGGATGCTAATAGGTAAAAGTACTTTGCATGCTGCTTAATTAATTGCACACAATTTCATGAATATATATATTCTATGTAGCATGACACATGACACAATATCATATAATTCGACCATTCGACGAGTCAATCTTAAAAAATTATAAATTTCAATAAATTGAAACACATTTTAACATTAAATAATATTTTTAATTTATATAATATATATTCCAAGTAAAATATATTTGGCTGAATTGAAACTTCATAAATAAATTCCCAGATCCAAAGTAAGCCCAATCCATTTACCAGCCCAATTAGTTTGTTATTACCCTTTCCTCCACTTCGTTTATTTATTCATAAATAAAAACACACAGGCACAAACATGTTCCTCTCTTCACATCATTGTTATTTTTTACTAAAAGAACCTCTAGAACCCTTTAAAAGTCACAAGAGAAAAGAAAATGCAGCCCCACCATAACCCTCCCGCAGTGGATTCCTCCCTGCAGCTCCCGCAGATAAAAATCCACCACCCCGCCTCCTCGCAGACCTCCATCAACACCGACCCCAACTTCGACGAGGACCTCGTTGGTACCATCAACAACAGCAACGACCACAACAACAAGCGCAAGCTCGAGGACGACTTCGACGCCTTCACGGTGTCTACGGCCACGGATCTCGCAAAACTGTTACGGGAAGTGCAGATTTCGTTCAAGATCCATATCGTGAAGGATCATGACATGAAGGAGAGGCTCTGCTTGGAGGTGGAGAGGCAGGACTGCACCTGAGAACTGATGGTCAACGCCCGTCGGACATGATCAAATTCGCATGTCGGAATTGGTCAACATGTCAGGATTTTTTGACCGCGTGTTGGAAATAGTATCGGAACGTGTCGGGTGTCCGACGTGATTTACCTTGCTTTTCACGTGTCCGTATTTCATAGTATATATATATATATATATATATATATATATATATATATATATTATTGATTTCAATTTTTACTTTTTTAATTAGCTCATATAACATAACCACACAGTTTATCCTCTTAAATGCATCCATTGGTTCAAAAGAGTCATTTTTTTTTTCATGGTATAACATATATTAATGCATAATATTCATTAATTTTATTGTTGATTAATCTTTACTTTTTATCAAAAAATTTAACTAATTATTTTTAATAAAATATCTTCTTTCAATTTTTTTTATTCATAGACTCAAATTAGCCAAAAGAATAAAAAAATTTCACACTTTATCTCTCAAAAACATATATTTTTTTAAAATTTTCTACTGAAAGATAGTTGCATGAAACTGAAAAATATTAGGTTTTTACTTTTTTGCCCCTCACATAAAACTGACTTTCAAGTCCTTATCAGGCTTTACATAATTAGTTTTGATAAAACTGATTTTGAACCGTTAACATAATTAGGATGTATATGTTCAAATTAGTTTCACCTATAAATTTATATTGAAACGTGTGTTTTATTTTATTAAAAAAGTATAAAAAAATGATTTTCCAATATGAAAATGACTAGGGACTTAATTAACTTTAGTAAGTTTACTTTTAAACGTACCATCATGTGTGAGGTTATTCTCTTGATTTACTTTTACCCAACTTCAGCACGACAATAATGTTTAGAATATAATATATACTAAAACTCTCTCGGGTGGTGCATCTAAGATTTGCAAGATCACCAATTCTGTCTCTAAATGGCACGTCTAAAATTGTACATAGCCACAAACTAATTTAAAACATTTTAAATTAGTCATAATCACAATCAATATTGTAATTTACTCTTATAACCTACTAGGATAGGCTTAATGGTGAGGGGTTTGATTAGTTTGCATAAGGTCATAGAGTAGATTCTAACTTGGTTGTTGTTTTTGAAATTCAGGTTTGGGGCAACTGTCAACTCCATATGCTGTAGAAAATGGAGGGTGGTCATCTGCATTCTTGCTTATGGGACTAGGAGTGATGTGTGCTTATAGTTCTCACATACTTGGAGTATGCCTTAGAAAGAATCCCAAGTTAACAAGTTTCATGGATATTGGGAAGCATGCATTTGGATCAAAAGGTAGAAACGTGGCTGCAACAATCATCTACATGGAAATCTTTATGTCCCTCGTTTCCTACACCATCTCACTACATGATAATTTGATCAAAGTGTTTATGGGGACAAGTTTGAAGCTTCAGTTGCCTAATTTTTCTTCATCCCAGCTCCTAACTGTGGTGGCAGTCTTGATGGCAATGCCTAGTTTGTGGATCAGAGACCTTTCTTCCATATCTTTCCTTTCAAGTGTTGGTATTCTCACGTCTCTACTCATTTTCCTGTGTGTAGCAGCCACTGCACTCTTAGGACATGTCCAATCTAATCATGCCATACCTGTCCTCCACCTCCATAATATTCCATCAGTATCTGGCCTCTACGTTTTCGGCTATGGAGGACATATTGTTTTCCCTGAATTATATACAGCCATGAAAGACCCCTCCAAATTTACAAAGGTACCCAACTTCATGAAATTTTATAAACTTAATTATTTGCTTAATCAAAACTTTCAATAAATATAAATTGATCCGGAAAGCGACATCATATTTATGTTTGGTCTCTAAAAGTGTTTGTGTGAACAATTTACCGTGTGTTTGGATTCCTATCCACACATTTTTGACGCAATTCACTGAAACAACTATTAGTTGTTTTTAGTGTTTTTTGACATGATAGTCTTCAAATTCAAAGGTATTAACTTATATTTTAGTCATTTCATCACAAATATATAATCAAAGTGTGAATAAATATGAGCAATATGAATACATTTGGAGTTTATATTTACATTTTTGAGTCTTGAAAAAGGCAAAAATATGATCAAGTTAACACATTGAGGGACCAAATATTGTATATGCCAACACTTTGAAGGACTAAAGATAATCAAAGTGTCACTTTCACGGACCAAATTGTATCTAAACTCTATATATTTGTGCGTGGGCTTGTGCAAGTTGAGAATTTGTTCTGTTTTACTATAATGTTAAAGCATTTTAGTAATTAATAAAATGTTTTGTTTGGAAATTAATTTCAGGTTTCTATTGTGAGCTTCGCAGTAGTTACAGCAATTTACACGACATTGGGGTTCATGGGTGCGAAAATGTTTGGTAAGGATGTGAAGTCTCAGATCACACTTAGCATGCCACAAGAGCACATTGTAACAAAGATTGCTCTGTGGGCAACAGTGGTGGCACCTATGACTAAATATGCGCTTGAATTCACCCCATTTGCAATTCAACTAGAGCATGCACTTCCAACTTCCATGAGTGTCAGAACCAAAATGATAATTAGAGGCTGCGTAGGTTCATTTTCACTTTTGTTCATACTAACCCTTGCTCTGTCGGTTCCATATTTTGAGCATGTACTAAGTCTCACTGGCTCCCTTGTTAGTGTTGCCGTTTCTTTAATTTTGCCAAGTGCTTTCTACGTGAAGATATGTTGGGGTCAGATATCAAAGCCTCACTTACTACTAAACCTCTTTCTCATCATATTCGGCTTTGTTCTTGCCGTGATGGGCACCATTTCCTCCTCACAGTTACTACTCAAAAGTCTTCAATCACATAACTTGAGGCACAATGAATGATTCAGCAGCACATGCAAAAACTTCCCCCTTGTTGATCTTTCTTGAATCAACAGTAATGATACACAAACATTTTATTATTATAGACATCTCTCACTTTCTTTTTATAAATTCTATCATCCTTATATTTTTCTCTCTTTTTTTTTCTTTCTCTAGCTATTAAATAACATAAGAACGGTTTTTCATATGAGATAAGTATACATATACATATGTACTACTAAATCCGAGTACTTTTAGATGAGTCTGTATGGATATGATACATTGCATAATTAATGAAAACAACTTGGTTGTCCATTGCTGGTGTGACGTTGGAAAATTAATTCTGATGAAGAATTAATGGATATATATATATATATATATATATATATATATAATTGTTTGTGTATATGTTGGACACATATATTGGATTAGATGCTAGAGTTAATTATCCAAATCCAATATTGGAATTGTGTTTCTTAATTTGGTTTCCCCATTCTACCCCGAAACAAAAGTATAGGATTTGGATTTCTATTGCTTCAACTACTTTTGTGTCGATGGATTCCAACTTATCTGAGGGACGTCAACGTCATTGGAAGATCTCCAGAACTTTGCGTCTATGTTTACAAAATTATTCCACGCCAATAATCTGCAAATATGAAAAAGCACTGAATATAAAGTTCTAGATTCTGAGCACACAAATTAAAAGATCTCCAATTCAGCTTTAAGACGATTGTATAAATTCCAATATGCCATGAAGTTACAACTACCATATCCATAATCCATATTTCAAACCACCGTCCCAGAATCTCACGTCCGGATTTGAATTCATAATCAATAAGTCATCAAGACATAACTTTATTGCTGTGTCAGAACTCATTTTTCAACTCTATCGAGATAAAATAAAATGAAAAAGAAAGACCATAACTTATTACAAACCGTAACTATACACCCACGTAGTAACTATTAAAAGTGTATTCATTGAAAATTGATTTGTACAAAGTACAGAATAAGAGTTTTTATACAAAGTTGATAGGCTAACTAACTAACTAATTTTGTAACTACTTCTAACTGTTATTTCTAACTGTTTGATAACTAACACTAACTGTGATATCCCCCTCAAGTTGGAGAATAAATGTTAATTACTCCCAACTTGCGGATGAAAACAGAAAAGGCTGAAACGGATAAAGCCTTGGTGAAAACATCTGCTATTTGATGTTGAGTTTTGACTGGAATCAGTTTGAGAATATGGGATTGAACCAGCTCCCGGATAAAATAACAATCAATGTCTATATGCTTGAATCTCTCATGATGAGAAGGATTGGAGGCTAAATGAATTGCTAATTTGTTATCATAGAAGAGAATGGCTACTGAGGATAGAGCCCGATACTCAAATTCTACTGAGGATTGGGAAACAGAGCCTTGTTTTATTGACTTCCAAGAGATCAAAGCATCACCAAGAAAAACACAAAAACCAGTTGTAGATTTGCGAATATCCAAACAACTACCCCAGTCTGCATCAGCATAAGCTGACAAATACAGAGAATTCTGTGCAGCGAAAAAGAGACCTTGTCCTGGAACAGACTTTAGTATTGAAGCAGGTAATTGCGCCTCCCTTCAAAACAAGTATTCCTCTATAATTAATTTATATCTTTGTAAATATTATGAATTATGAATATGAATTTAAGTGATTATTCTTGAAAATGGAATAACTTGTACTTTTTTTTTTTGTGTGTGTGTTCATGTCTATTTTTTAAGTGTTCATGACATACTAGATATTACGCAACACATTTTTTTATTATAAAGATCCTCCACAGTTTTAGAACAGCTTCCAACGGGTGTATTTTTTATCTTAAGATTTATCATTCATTGAACCATATTTGTCATACTATTTTACTAAACAAACACTTTAAATATTTTGATAAAAAAAAAAGTAATAAATAAGTAGTGTTAAGTTCTCAACGCGCGGTTCTGAAAAGAATTGGATGCTGATAACATGTTATTATGACATGCGTATAATAATTATTCTTTGTAAGTTGTAACACCCCCGCCCCCACACAGGCGCATCAAACTTTTCTTTAGTGCAGTACTGAAATGATTGAACTCATCCCAGTAACATGCCTCTCAACTTTTACACACAATATAATCTAAATGATTGAACTCACATTTTTTTAGTGCAGTACTGAAATGATTCAAACACATTTTTTTAGCACACTTTTAAATAATTTTTTCTAAATTGTTAAAATCTATTAAAAACTATATATAAAAGAAAAGAGAATTACTAATGTAAGACCCATAAATTTTTTTATAATTTTTAATAAATTTCAATCAATATAAAAATATTTTAAAAAATGTGATAAATAATATATTCCTCGTCCTTCTAATATAAAATAAGTTTTGTGCACTTTAAATAGAATGTGATTTTAAAGTCACAAACACAAAATCGAGGTTTTATTTTAAGTTTAGTGTCTTTAATTTTGATTATGTGTAAATATTCAGATTTTCCATTTTTTATCTAATTAATCTATTATTTTAAAGTAAAGAAAATCTGATTCAATTTTTTTTTCTTTTTAATATTTTCAATTTTTTTATTTTTCATGCAAAACTCCCCCCCCCCCAAAAAAAACAACAACTAAACTGTTTTAAATCTTCTTTTACTCAAAACTTACCAACTAAAACATCAAAATTCACTCAAGATAAGAAAAATATCTCGAGATCGACTTATCCTTTTCATCTTAATCTCATATCCGAAAAAACTTTAAAATTTTTATCAATTTTTTTTAAGCCTTTTAAATTATCTGTATTCCAAATCTATTATAATCTATTACATATTTAGATAGATAATAATAATTTCAGGGTTTTGTAGGGAAAAAAAGGTTGACAGCAAGACCAAAAATTTGATTAGTTTTAAAAATAGAGGGACTTATTATTTGATTCAAAATTTTAGGGAATCAAAATTACACAATTAATCCTAAAATTAGCTATCATAATCAATTTTACAAGAACTTTTTCCATCCTATGTACATATAGTTTAAGGGGTAAAAAAAAAATGCTCTTGTTGCAAAAAAAAGAAGAGAATTTATCACATCGAAATGACAACAATCATTTATTTATTAATGTATTGTAATCTTTCTATTATTTTTAGTTTACTAACCAATACACTTGTTTTTTTTTTTTTTTGACAAACTAATGCACTTGCTACGTAGGATAAAAAACCGATTTCAGAAAAAACAACCATACAATTTTTTAAAAAGTAGATTATCTCTTCTTTTTTTTAATTTTATATTTTTGAAAGAAAATGTATCTATTTCAGTGTTCAGCTCTTGAACATGTTTTGCTATCCAGAAACAATACAGAAGTTGTTAAGCATTTTTGTTTAATTGTTTAAAGAGTCAATAATTTGAAATTAGAAATATAGTAATTTTTCAATTTTGTCCTTTCTTTCTAATTATTTTTAAATGTATTAACTTTTTTTTTGGAAATTACCAAAATGCAACCAAACTAGGATAATCCCTTTATAATAGTATAATTATATTGGCATGTAAAAGAGTTAACGCTAAATTATTCTAATTTAACAAAGAGGTCTTCAGTTTGAATTCTTTTTGTATAAAAACATTTTTAAGAATTCAAACTCAACTTGCATGAGTTTAATTCTTAAAAATGTTTTCATAAAAATAAAATAAAAATTTGAAGGAAAACCTCACTGCCTACTGCAATCTTACTCCCCTGCCTATAAAATCTGATAACACCAACATGTTCGTTCGTTTTTTTTTTTTTTTTGGTTGAAAGTACCAACGTGTTCGTTAAAAATATTAAGAAAACACAACTTGCATGTTATTCTGCAAATATTTTTATTAATCATCAATGATACTCAGTTGCCCATCATACTTTTATACTGTTAATAATTGTAGATATTTTCTGACATGGTTGATTGCACTTTGAGAACATTCGTATAATGAAAGAATTTAATGTGTGGGCGTCATAAAGTTGCAGCTGTTGTTTTGGATGTGCATGGTAATATCAGTTTTTCAATTCATTTCTTTTATTGCTTTCTATTATTTTCTTTTCTTTGATCTCTTCATCTCTGTCTAGGGACAAAACAGTAGATTTTACATAAAAGAGACAGGATGTGTTGTGTTCAACCTACCAATGAAGGTTGAAACTAGCAGCCTGCATAAGCGGGTGGGCAAAGTAAGCACCTAAAGTTATTGCAGTAACTGTCAAGTATGGCAGTCGAATAAATTCCTTGTAGAAATCTTTAGGTAACTGTTGTCGGCCTTCGAGGATTGCTGCAAAAGGGACAACACTTGTTCGACTCTTAACTAATTCAAAATCCTCCCCATATCTTATAGCCAGTCGCCTGTCTCCATTCCAGACACCAAATAGATGATGTGCAATCAAGCCAATTGAAGCTGCAACAGCCACGGAATTTCCGATCCAAATCGTATGAGCAAGACACCATATAACCTGCCCAACCATCTGAAAGAGCAAACGTCAAGTGCAAGAAATATGTCTGGAGTAAAAGCATATGATGGGGCAAGAGGTTACAGTGCATAAAACATGAATTAGGAGGGTGTTTTCAGAAGATATAATATTACTCTTAATATTGAGATAGTAAGGTATTACTACTCCAACTACGTTATAGCTTATGCATCAAGAAAAACAAGAGACACATTACCAAAGAAGAGAGGAAGTTCTGCATCAAAAGCAGACTATTTATTGATCCAAGTTATCAAGACCACAAAAATCATGTAGATAGCCGAATTCATCAGTGTCATACTACATCTAGTTATAGAGTATTAGATTTATACCTGTGGATGCCTGGTTATTCTTATGATCCCAGTTTCCCATAGATGTAATTTAGGCTTGTCAACAGCAGCAACCTCTAAAAGATTGAAAGTTGAAGGATATAGGAAAAAGAAAGAAATGAAATTTGAAAGCCACAGAAGTTGATGAAGCCCAGGAGCATCCTGGAGCTGCCAGAGTTGAAGTCCATCATATCTGTGGTTAATAAAATACACCTGCATCATGACACCAAACAAGGCAAAGTAATTTAGTTGAATCAACTTCAAGTCTTCCCTTGTCACAAGAAAATGCTAGAGATCCAAATAAAACAAAACATTTGCTTGTGTAGAGATGGACATCAGTTATTAGGGGAGACAGATTAGTAACTCACAACAGTACTGACAGCCAAAGGTAGTGATATCCCTGCAAAAAGTACACGGAAAGGTCTTTCTCCAATGAGTTTCTCTCCAGTGTTCCGGAAGCTAGCTAAGCCACTATGGACACCAGCAAATATGAGAATTAGGATCAACATTACCACCTACAGAATACCATGTCAAGAGTCAGTTACCAACCAAGCACTATTGCAACCTTTAAATATGTTATTTAAATGATAAGAGACACTATTGCTTCTTTCAAATAAGTTAATTGAATGACACAGACAACTAGACAACCAATACCGCTAAAAGAAAAGCAATGATCTGCACATGAATTGTGTTAGAGGGTATGTGGCTACAAAACAAGCACCTTCGTGATGATCTCAAGCCATCATGGAAAAAACCAGAGTTACCACTTTATGCTATACATGGTCCCAGTCCTACCCACCTCTCAGTTCTGCAGGCTCCTAGAATAAAAAGGTTGATGGTACTGTGTTGTTTCCCTTTGGCCATGATTAGTCCTGCGATTCTGTCAAGTTTGTACTCCATAGTCCATAGTTTATACCATTTTCATGTGTAGAATGTTGTAGATTTTTGGGGAAGTTCATCCCTTCTAACTGACACTTTACTTTTACTTCTTTGTTTCCTAGGCAAGTTGGCATATTTTTCAACAATCACCTTTCCACTTTTTCTTAAGGATAAACAGAATTACCAGTTGATGAGGAATAATATCCAGATTGTATAAACTTAACAAACGCTCGTAGGAGAAGAAAATACAATGAATTAACTTTCTCCCATAGGTTAAAATTAACTTATTATGAAGAAGTTAAACAAAAGGAACTTCTGAAAAGTTGAGGAACATAAATTGATTTTTGAACTTACAGGAAAAGTTTGATTCATTTACATCCTTGAATTATTTTAATTTTTTCTCCTCTAAGGAGTTTTATCCAAACTGGCTCTAAAGCTGAGCTTGCAAATTCAATCCAGTTCTACTAAAAGTCAATAGGGCAGGGCTTCCGTGTAAAAAATTATACGAGTAAAATCAAGTTTTAAATTGTGGTGGCAATCACAGTTGCGGACCATTTTGAAAACCTTGAGTAAAATGAAAGATTATGATGTAAACTAAATTTATCGGCATCCTCTATTCATTCTTACAATTGAAAATGAAAAGTCAGCCACGCTTCTTTTTCACTATAATGAAAAGTCACTCCAAACATACCCAAATTTCAAAGCTAAAAAAAACAAGTTATCTGTATTTATTTCTAAGCACACTAGTGTGCGAGTGTGACCTACCTAATTCGTAGAAATAGAACACACAATACAGTAATACAGTAGAAAATAGTGGAAATTGTTGGAATAAATGAATAAGACCTCGTGAGAATCGGAAAGCGTTGAAACGGCGTCAATAAAAGCTTTGCCGTAGCCAGTTGAATTATCAATCCATGCGACGTTAAGAACATAGAGAACGACTCCCAAAATAGCGGTGAAATAAATCCACGAAGATACTTTCTGTTTGCCCAATTCAAACGCCGCAGAGTCCTCCCCCACGAACACTAACTCCTTCTCGCTCTCACTCTCATTCTCTCCAATTGAAGTGCGAGCAACAAACTTGCGACAATAAATCGGGGCTACTGAATTCGAGTTGGAGAAACATTGCGAACTGAGTTTTAGGTTTGTTTTGGATATTGAATTCGAATAACAAGAGAGAGCGGAAATGGATGGACGACGACGATAGCCATAGTTGAAACACACAGACAGAGAGGTAGACACTACAACAGAGGCCGCCATAGGGAGTTGGTTTGTTTCACCTCTGTTGTCGGAACAACACTTACACTTTGAGTCAGAAAGATAAATAAACATTTTTTTTTGGGATTATAAGAGCATATTTACATGAATTTATTTTGGGAAAAAATTAGATAAAAAATTTAAGTTCAGGAATTCAATTTAAGAATTCATGTTAAAGATGCTTTAGGTATATTCACTTTTAAATATTTTTTATTGTATCAAATTAGTTACTTCATTCTCATATTAACTATTGTGTAAAAAAAAATTGTTCCAAAATACTGTCTTTATCTTTTATTATTAAATCATTTTTAAAAATTTGTTTCTTTTTATAAGATATTTTTTAATTTTTAGATATATTAATTATTATTTTTCTATATATTTATACTTAATTATTTTCTCCCCAAACATTAATCAGAAATAATTTGTCATAAAGAGATAAAAAAATGACAATTTTGAATAAT
>PYAF01003910.1:373706-416390 GCA_007407185.1 Glycine tomentella | reverse complement strand
TATCAAACTTACCGCATTAGTGCCTTATAATTTTTATTATACAATTAATTTATCAAAAGTTTAGAACATTGTTAATGTATCTGATTTTATAAAATATCAAATCAATGACACGACAAATTCATTTAATAACTATTTCATATTTTTTCAAAAATAATTAATATCTCCAAGAAATTAACACCACAAAATAAAATAAAAAAATCGTGATAGTGTTATTCTCCTAACCTTGAATACTTTTTTTTTTTTTACAATATACTGACTATTTTTTAAATTCTACATACTATTTTTTGACAGTTTTGCTCACTGCCTGAGCCTTGAGTGGAACAAATTATTCATTCCATTGAAGAAGAAAGGAATAAATCTTTTTAAGAAATTACTCAATTCTTGGATTTATGTAATTTGTCACATCCTAAGGCAAATATGTCCCATCCTTACATTTACTTCAGATATAATATAAGTATAACAAAAGAAAAAAAAAAAAAAACTTACCTACTTCTCCGTACACTTCAGCATCTAGCCATCTAGGTTGAACCAGTAAATTTTAGCAATTAGCAATATTAAAATGTTCAGTAATCATTGCCAAATCACATCAATTGAGGCCGGCGCTTTGAGAGAAATTTAATAAACTGAAATCTGAAATTTCAAAATCATTATAAGAAATTCATAAATTCTAGGTGGATAAAAAAAGTTGGATTGATTAGCCATAGAGGCATACTTTAAGAGCATCAAGGACACAACTCATAATTAGTAATCAATAAATGAACACACTGGACTGGAATAAGATATGCATTATTTTTTTGTTCATTTTGATAAAAGAACAATTTATCAGAAGCATCAGGAATTAAGATTCCTCCTAAAACAGTCTCAGAAAAGACAAATTAAAGGTACAGGGAAGGGCCAAGGCTGGGGAGATTAGCTAAACATCAAGAGACCTTTAACTTGCAACACTGAGCTAAACATCAAGACGGATAGCAGATTTGGCCAAGTTCAACAGACCTTGAACTTGGGGCTCCAAAATTGTTATTTTTATGATAAAGGAAAGTGATGGTAACATGTATGGGTAAAACCTAAGCATACTGTCTCAACCATTCATTTCATCTTACTATTTTTTAACAATTTGAACCACGTTGTTCACTACAATATTATCCGCTCCTAAGCATAGGTTAATCCATAATCAGAAAGGTAGCACATAGATTGGATATTTCTTTCACACAAACCAAAGTTGGCTTGTGAGTTATATATTTGGATTCTAATGGTATTTAAAGGCTTGTTATCTAGGCTGTGGAATTTCTTGTAATTGTGCTGTTCTAATTTTGGCTCCAGCCCCTATGTGAATGTGACCAAATATAAAAAGTCTCACATCAAGCCTTCATTCTAATATAATTGTGATTTATGAGCAACTTACCTAGGACAAAATAAATATGGTCACGAAATGAAAATGATTGATTCATAAAAATGGACCGAGTTTCTATGAAATCTAACCTCCACCATCAGCGGTTTTTATTTCAACTACTTTGGGTTACTACAACATTCGCAGGCCCACATGGCCATGTGTCCCTTTAAATCCAACTTTGAGTCTCATTATAAATTGTTATGGTGATACAGATAGATGCATTACTGATTACATTACATTTCAAAGTCTCAACCTGTGGCGTCTATATCAATTCCTTTGGTCATTGCCAAGGGATAATAAACAAATACAACAAAGCAAACTATCCTCCCAAGTTTAGCAAAGAAAGTTCTAAATTTGTCACCAGTTACCAACCAACTCTGAACAAGGGTGTCTTTTTCCTTGAGGGTTCACACATTCTCTTCTTGGGAGGGTTCTGATTCCGAGGTTGAAAAATGTCTGCTGCTGTGTCCTCCACAACCCCTCATTTAAAGGAAGAGCTCAAAAACAACAACAACAACGTTGGTGGAGAATCAGACAAGCCCCCTTACAATGATGGTGCCAACTCTGATGTTGCTGAAGAAACTGAGCCAGAGGAAGATGATGACTCCATGTTGGAATCTAACAAAGAACTGGATCTTGGCCCTCAATTCACCCTCAAGGAACAGCTTGAGAAAGACAAAGTAAGATTTTCTTTTTTCCTTTTATTTTTCAAATGTTTCTTCAAACCCTTTGGTTTTGCAGCTGCCTTTTGATGAAAGCCTTTTTCTTTTGTATTCAAAGGATGATGTAAGTTTGAGAAAATGGAAGGAGCAACTTCTGGGAAGTGTTGACATGTCTATCGTTGGAAGTGGTACTTGTTTTTCTCTTCAACTCCTTCTGTGGTCTCTTTTTTTTTTTTTTTTTTTTTTTTTTTTTTTTTTTTTTTTTTTTTTTTTTTTTTTTTTTTTTTTTTTTTTTTTTTTTTTTTTTTTTGTAAACTCTTGTATACCAATTCTATAATGATCATTTAACTGAGATAAAGTGACATTTAACTTGATGGGAACATTACCTCTTTATTGCAAGCTCTTGCTGAAGATGGTCCTCTTCTTATCTTTATTTCACTTAACCAATTCTAAACACAGCTGAGATGCTTTGCTTTAAAAAGAAAACAAAACAAGATAATTCATTTTCTTTGAAACACTATGTGATATAAACTTAAATTAGCATAGCCTTCCTGTTTTCTTAGGTTGGCTCCAGCCTTTTTTTTTTTTACATTTATGGTAAATGTCAAATTGTTTTGAAGATGACAATTTTCAAAGAAAAATGTTAAACATAGTTTGTGTTGGAATCCACTAATCCAGAAAGCAAAGACCCTGAAGTGAAGATATTGAGCCTCATTATTACAAGCCCAGACAAGCCTGACCTCACCCTTCCAATTCCATTTACTACTGATCCTAAGAAGAGTCTTTTCATCCTTAAGGAAGGAAGCAAATGCCAAATGAAATTCACCTTCACTGTCTCCAACAACATCGTTTCTGGTCTTAAATACACAAATGTTGTTTGGAAAACTGGCGTTAGAGGTGAGAATACTCTGTCTCGTCTTTACTTTGATTAATTTAATCTTTTTCTGGGTGGAATTTACTTTAATTGATTAAATAATGTTCACTGTAATTCTTTTTTTCTTGTTTCAGTGGACAGCAGAAAAAAGATGTTGGGAACTTTTAGTCCCAAGCAGGAACCATATACATTTGAATTGGAAGAAGAAACTATCCCTTCTGGCATGTTCGTCAGGGGAACCTATGCAGCAAGAACCAAGGTAAAATAATATTCAGTCAAACTTATAAAGTTGACACCTATTTGTTTTATTTTTTTAACTTTGAGTGGAATACTCTTGTTTGATAAATAGGAAGAGAGAGTTAACTCAAATTTCTTGCTTCAGTTTGTAGATGACGATCGAAAATGCTACTTGGATGTCAGTTACTACTTTGAAATTCAGAAGAACAGACCAACACCTCAATGAGATTTAAACTTCAGTAACTTGTTGGAAAAAATTTCTTCCTTTTGCATCCTATGTCTCTTTGGAACAGATTGAAACTCAACTTGTTTGTCAATTCCAGTTAGCACGATTGTACACGTGCATGCTACATTGATAGTGTTACCCCCCTTCTTCTTATTTTCTGCTTTTCTATGGTTCCTTACTTCCTTTTCCTTTTATCAATGACTAGATGTGACAAAAAAAAAAACACTCTAATTTTTACTCTCAGTTGCACTCGTTCACTTAAGAATAAGATGCTCCCAAAGAGTTGATTTATAATTGTATATAATCTGTTAGAAGTCATGGAGGTCTTACTCAGTTGGTTGAGTATGATGCATAGTTATTGTAAACCCTAACACTGTCTTTAATTACTACGGATAAAACAAAATGATTTGTTAAAATGTAAATGGAGGGTAAAAAGATGGGGAAAGATAAACAAATGAAAATGAAGCAGATCCCTCAACTACTGCATGTGATTTCTTAAGCAAATGGCCTAAAGGTCCGTCAGTTCTTTGGTGGGCCAAAAGCTTTTTCTCATATGAATGCCATATACATGCATCATATATGCATGCACTTTACTAACGGCGGAAATCAGAAAAAGAAAAAATAAAGGAAAAGGCAGAACTACTAATGAAACTAAAATTGGGACCCCAACCCGCCGGTTATCATGAACCAAAATTTGAATGTGTTGTAAAGTGTCATTTATAACATTTTGTGAGTGATTGGAGATTGCGTTTAATTTTTTCTAGACCTATATGCTACTGTACTCAACGTACCCAAGTAGTTACATCTAGTTAAAACTAAGAAGGATTACCACATGAAGTCTTACTTTAGAAAGTTATTATGTACCTCTTGGTTTGGATATGTAAATGTAATCATCAATTGCTGCTGTACCGTAGGTTTAGTTAAGCAGTTATTGTTAGTTCATTGAGTTCGCTGGATTGTTCTTTCAATTGTCATCAAATAAATCCGACTTCAGTTAGAACAATAATGAAGCTGAGATCAAGTACCGAATGATCAACCTTCTCAGTTCCCAATCTTACACACTTGTGTTGTTGGTGTTCAATTAAATCGATGCCAACTCATTTTGAATCAATAATCATGGTGGTTAAGAGCTTGATGATTGCGTAAGGTATAGTAGTAACGAATTTCAGAATGCTAGCTATGATTGCACACATGGGGTAAGGGACCATGGTCAGAAAGGGTCACCAGAAACCATTTCCTAGCAGCTTTACAACTACAAGATGCCCTATTTCATTATGTTGTCATTACTTTGACTGAGTAAATCCTTATTTATCATGCTTTACGAAAACAACAATATATCAAATCATCTATGTTCTTGTTTGAATCAGTTTATTTTAAAAAAGAAAAAAAATTATCGCTTGTTTTTATTAATTTCTTTAAAAAAATTTAAGGAAAAAAATTGTGCAAAATATCATGACTTCCCAAACATTCGTTAAATGTTTCAAGACTTGTAACATTTTTGTCTCAAATGGAATGGCTCTGAGTCACTTTTGGTACTAATCTTGAAAATCAAACTCGACCCAAAAGAACTCCAACAATCAGTTACACGTAGTTCTGGTTGTGTGCAACACGATTACAATCAATTTATGTTTATTACAGTCTAATCATAATGTATAGTTTGACCATTATTAACCGTAAGTGTAATACTAGTTATATGATCTTTCTTGACAAATTATGAACACGATTAATAAACAAGAGATCCAAAAAAAAGGAAAATTTTAAAAGTATAAACTTAATTCAGAAATAAGTAATTCACTCAGAATAGGTAAAATACAATTACGTAATAGCCCAAATTTTTCTTTTCTAAATCGTAATACTAGACAAAAATCTCAAGTCCAAGAGAATCTATCTTGTACTTCGTTAGCAAAGTAGCCTAGCCACATTCTTTATTATATTTTTATTTCTTTCAATAAGTAAGAATGTATTCACCTTTTAACTTAATTTAAAATGCACATAATCTTATCCTACTAATTAACATTTGGTGCTTATTTTGAAAACAGTCTTATTTAGAAGAGCTATTTCCAAATTATATGTAATAATGTATTCATTGTACTATCATTATGTACATGCATGCCCTGTAGTTCATGATGCTTTCGGTAGTTCGGCGTGTCCCTTTTTTCTATCCTGCAAGGTACAAACAGCCATCTTGTGTTGCCGTTTTCACTTGTTTCTCTGTTTTGGGTAAATAACAACCATGCCATGATGGTACGTACAAGTCAACAAAAATTCTCAACATAAAACTAGAATGAAATAATAATTGCAATGGTTTAATAGAATTATGAAGGTTGACGACGATTATGTGGAATTCGAATGCTGTTAAGTGACTTATAAAAGAGGACCAGTGTTCCCTGACAATCTTTTTTGTGTCATGCCCATCATAATCTCTTGTCGGGTGAATAATTTGACCCAGGGCGAGTAAGGGACATCCTTTAACCTTACTTTCTTTGCAAGTAAAGTTGCATAATTACTAAGATTAATGATTACAAGAATCAGAAAAATAGCCATGCAGGAATGGCGGTTGGATAGCAATCAAACTTGGGAACATTTATTCTATATTTTCAAGTCAAAGAAAAATAACACTTATTTGCCACATTTTAAAAGCACACTTCAATTAAATATTTGAAGGCCGGTAATTTTGATTACATAACATCAGAGGCAGAAAGGCAGAAACAACACTGCTAGTTAGAAGAATGAGTCTTATCTTTTAAATAGATTAGATTGGGGGGGTTGAATCTCTCATTAAATGGATCACATCTTTGTTTGATTTGCGTTCAGCCCATTTAACTCGCAGACTAACTAATGGATTAGCTAGTTTGTTAGTCTAACAACAACAAAATTTAAAAATGTAAAAAGAATAAAAAAATGATTGAAAACTTAAAAAGTAAAAAGATGATAAAAAAAACACGGAAAAGTATCTAACATAAAAATGAAATACTAAAATTTAAAAGAAAAATTCATCTATATCACACAAACATCAAATAAAGCATAAAAAATTAATATTTATAACTTTTTATAACAAGAAATTACAAATATTCACATAATAAGAAAGAGACCAATATATACTAAACACTAAATAATACTAATTATTTAAATGCTTGATAATACTAATCATACATTAATTAGTTTTAAGTAAATAAAAGTATAAAATTATGAAAAATAATACTGTAAAAATTAATTTGTGGATTGACCTATTAACTTTTAAACCAACCCCGTTTAACCATAGTTTAAACAAATAGAATTAAATAAGTTTACATTTAAATGGATTGGTAAGTTAGATGATCCTAATTAACCTAATCCGCAGGTTGATCATACGATCCCCAACTAGAAACCCATATACACGCTTCTAATCATATTGGAACTACTTGTGGTGTAAAAACAGAGAAAGACATAAGTGCTCCTCTATGTGGTGTAATAGCATCACTCGTATTAATTGGATTAGAAATTCTTAATTGTGCAAAAGCACACTTTTTTTGGGTGTGAAGCAGTGTCAAACTAAACTACCCAACAAGCATTAACTCTCCCTGAAAAGGAGGTGATCCAGCCGCACCTTCCAGTACGGCTACCTTGTTACGACCTCACTCCAGTCACTAGCCCTGCCTTCGGCATCCCCCTCCTTGCGGTTAAGGTAACGACTTCGGGCATGGCCAACTCCCATAGTGTGACGGACGGTGTGTACAAGGCCCGGGAACGAATTCACCGCCGTATTAATTGGATTAGATATTCTTAATTGTGCAAAAGCACACTTCCCTATGTATTTTTTTCAAAAGCTACTATTTCTTTCTTTCTTTTTTGAAGAGGCTATTTATTTCCTTTAACGCGGATTTGCGGTTAGAATAATCCAAGCAAACATAAGGTTGGTCATCTAATCATCGTATTCCTTTCTTTCACTTTTCTTTCTTCCGGAAGCAAGAAAACGGGCCCATTAATATTTCAGGTAAGCTTGTGATTGAAATGAGTTTGTTTCCTTATTTACTCCACATCATTTATTTCCTTAAAATAATGGCTAAATGCATGGATTTTCTAGTTCTAGAAGCAAAGATCGAGTTTGATTAACATACCAATAGTCATAGGAATTTGTTGCAACAAACATCGCATGACGCAACCGCAACCCAACTCTATGTGAGTCAAGTCAATAATGGGTTCGTTCTTCTGCTCATGCAAATATTTCCCAGTTGACCAAAACAAATTAATATGCTTGTTTTTTCCCCGTATATTCGTGCATTTCCTGTTTTGTTTTGTTTCTTTTCTTCCGCCTAAAGGAAGAACGCCAACATTTATATTGGGCCATGCATGCTACCTAGCTTGTTACGGTCATGTTGCAATAAATTGCCCCCATATACTTCTTTATGATCTGTAATTTCACAAAAAAAGAAGTTATTCCACCAATATATTCCATTACTTTTTTTTTTCCCTCAACTTTTTCCCAAGATGGTTGAATTGAATATTAACATATTGATTGAAATGTAAATTAAAACTCAACACCAAACCAATGCATGCAGTATTATAGCCACATTTTGATTTTCTTGTGGCTGAAGTTAACCACCTCTCATTATGTATACTGTACTGTACAAAGTCATTAGAAATTAGGCATATGCCTACGTACATGTGATCTGTAATTTCACAAAAAAAATTAACAAATGCAATCCACCAATATTTTTCTCCTCTCTCCACATATACATGAAAGAGAAGTAACTTAGAAAATGAATGAATAACTAGTAGTGTAACAATGCAAACTTGACCTGTAATCCAATCTTACCACCCTCAGTCACAAGCTTAGCAGCAGTTACCAACCAATGACCAGGAGCATCATGCGGGCCCCTCACAACCTCACTTGTATCCACATATTTAAGCATTTTGCAGGAACGAACAGGCACTGGTGGACCATCTGGATACACACCAGAGTCAAGTACTGTTGGAGCCTGCTTCTGAGGAGGACTTTGTTGTGTGAATGAAAATGTCGTGCTTAGATTTGTGAGAAAAGATGATTTTCTTGAAGCTTCAGGTGCACCATCCCATTCTGACTTCCTTATACAGCAATTGGGTATGTGAGTGTATAGGAGGCGCAAGTGAAGCACATTCTTTGGCCAACTCCCTTTACTAATGAGTTGTGCACCACTTACAATATAAACACCACCACTTGTTTCATGCAACCAGTTAGGGTCATGTTTGACCACTGCAGTGCACACATTTGCAAATCCCTTCCACCTTACTGGTTCTAGAAAGATGTCACTGGATTCATTATCATCAGATCCTCGCCACAATGATGTGCCTGATGAAGAGTGGATCATTGTGTTTGGGAGGCTTGAAAGATGGTGTACATGTATTGCAAGTCTATCACTTTTTCTGCCTTCCAAGTACATCCGTAGGCCTACCACAGGTTTTTGGTCACTTACTACCTGATATTGTTTTCCATAAAATAAAATGACATGATTAACAACACAATCAATTTATATTATATACACACATAATTAATGCCGATTATACGTACGATTTTGTTCAAATAAGAGTAGTTACTAGTTAGTACCTGTGCACAGCTGACATAAAGCTTGGGAAACATGAAACCAAATTGCAGGGAAGGGGAAGAACACTTTTTCCTTTGATGCCTCAGAGGAAGGTCATAAAACATGGGTGCCCATTGCCTTGGAATTTGAAACTCCAAGAAGCATTGTAAATCATCCGGAGGGGGCTTATCTGTAAAGAACAAATTAATCAATCGAGTGTTGTGTTCCTTAAAGGTCAAAAGTTGTAAAATGACAATGAGCAAGAAATGATTAGATTGTAACTCGTATTTTTGTAAAGGGTGACAAGGTTAGTTATTTTGAAGCTTATCTTATGGTTAATCATTGAAACAGTGTAAAGTGGATATGGATAAAAGTACTAGTGGATTATAGTATTACTAGTCGATCTGAGAAGAACTTACAGCGTAAATACAAATTGATTGCATGACTAAGAAAGCCACTTCCAGGAATTCCTGTGAGAAGTGAGGAAATAGGTACAAACTTGAAGAGGAATGCTTCAGGATTAGAAGCCACTGTTTGGAGCCAATTTGAGTGACTTTGCTTGAACACATCCCCTCCTCTTTTTGAACAAATGATAGTGAGGCCCTACTCCAATATAAAAGTAAGATATTAACAGCTTGGAAAATATATTCACTTATCTCAGTTTAATTTTCAAATGGCAAATATTTCTCTTTTTGTTTGTGACTTACATCTTTGCTTGATGCTTCTGAAATACTGGTGAACTGCGTTGTACTTGATTGCATCACACGATTAAAGACCTCAGGAACCTACATGAATAGAGATATTGCATCAACGGATAAGCATCAAATATACAAAAAAATTGTAGAAGATAAAGCACTATATATATATATATATATATATATATATATATATATATATATACACACACACACACACTTATTTACTTTTTGTTTGCCTTCTGGGGTACTGTTCCTTTGCTGTTGAGAAGGGCTTTTTAAATCTGAAAACAAAAAATCTCCAAGATTCTCTAAATGTCTTCTTAGATCACCAGGTGGAACCTTGGAAGAATGTTTTTGTTTGACACAAATTACATCTTGACCTCCAACAGCCATACCTATTATTATGTGTGTACCATATGTCTGAATAAACCTGCCTTAACAAAATTGATCAGCAACATTACTTAATAATCCTAAATCATGTAAATGGTTGTTGTGGCTTTCTGCTTACCTGGTTAATGAAGCTGGGTCCCATTGAGCTGGAACAGACTTCTTTACTTCCTCTTGCAGTATGAGGTGTGAAGCAGTAAGGTGCAAATAGTACAGGGAAATGAAATAACCATCAAACGCAAGATATTTTATGTCATGAGCATCACGAAACCAATCACCACTCAAATCAAAAAGAGCATTGAAATAGCCGGAAGGAATTTTTCCTTGTATAGCTGATTTTTGATTAAGCAACTCAGACATCTGCAAGTAAAGAAAGAGTCGTGTAAATATGGAACAATGCTAAAAAGTGCTTAAAAAAATGTAACAATGCTTAAAGTGAATCAAGTTATGCATAGATCTTAATTCAGAGTGATATCTTTTAAATTCCAAGTACTAAACTATCAAGTCCAATATTTAATTTGATAGTTCCACCTATAATGGAAAAGAAAATAATTATTTGTGTTTAAGAAAGAAAAGCCACCTTTAAGAGACTTATTTATGTTTAAATAAATTAAAATATAACACATATTAATCGCTAAACAAATATAGTGGAATATTTAAAATAAAGGATAGTTCAGTGTAAATTAAACATTTTTTAATTACTTATCTCGTGTGAGAGATATATACATATCTCTGTGTTGAATATAGTTTCGGGTCAAGATATATTCGTGTGGGGGATATATTTCAAAAGAAAAAGATACAAAGTTTATAACCATTTTTTTTATTAATTTCAAGTTTATAGCGATTGATTGACAAACAAAGGCATGGTCCGTTTGGATATATTTTTTTTTAAAAAAAAAAATTCATATACAGTATACATATCTCCGTGTTTAATATAGTTTCTGGTCTTTTTACTTTACCTTTTTTTTTCTTTTAAAATGGATTTTTAATAGAGTTTAGTTTATATACTCCATGAGCCTATTTTTTTTTCACACAAACATTCAATAGAATTTCATCTTAATTTTATATCATATTAATAAATTAAATAAGATGATGCAGCCATCGAGTAAATTTTTATTAAATATATATCTGAGAAAAATATACACTGGCATGCATATAAATTAAATTGTTTTAATTTTAGAGTAACCAAATTTTAAAATAGATGTGAATGCAACTAAAATAAAATTTATTTTATTTTTCGTTAGAAAGATGAGCAGTTTAAATGGACAACTTCAACACTTCAAGCCATGGGCAGTTTGAATGGTTTCATTGGCTCACCATGCGTCGTCAACATTTTCATATGTAGGGACAAATCTAAAAATATATTAAAGGAGGGAAAATTTTCTTTAAAATTATATAAATTTATTACTTTCAATAAATAATTATTTAACAAATAATAACTTTTACAAAAATATTTATTGGTTTTTTTTATATAGAGCTGTCTTTTTCAAATGATTAAAATTATTTCAAATGATAAAAAAAATTTATAAGTCATAGGGTATCAATTATTTGAATAAATAAATAATATTATAAGAGCTATTTCTTAAAAAGAATGTTTAGCTGTATAACAATTGCTTAATATATTCAACATCTATTTGGATTTTTTTTTCATAAACACTTATAAAGAGAAGAAATATTTTTTTCATAAATTAAAATTGACTTATATATAAGTTAAAAATTATTTTTGTAAGAATCTATTATATGAAATTTCTGCAAATTCACTTATACATAAATTAATTTTAATTTATAAAAAAGTTTACTTAATTTCAATTTTTCTCTTTAAAAAGTTTTTTTTTATAGAAGTTTATCAAGAGTCAAGACAAATCCTTACTAGATTGTTGATTAGTCTATATGAAATATTCTAGTTCTACTTGTTAATTTGTTCATTATTTTTCAATCCCTTGAAATGACAAATGAAATGAAATAACGTACTGTGCAACATTTCTAAAACTTTTATAAATAAAAAATGCAGTAAACTAACATGACCACAACATATATCTTTTCTATTACTCTTTTTATCATTAACATGAAAAGAACTTGTAACCAATATATTTGTGTGTGTGAAGAAGTCATATAGTGGGCATCACATGCACAATTTCTAGAACATGACACATAGACGAATTGCAACAAGATAAGTTTAGTAGAATTTGACAAATATAGGTTTGAAATTTATGGGGTGCACTAGAATTTCTGGACCATTCAGGTAAACAAAAAAAGGCCCATTGGTAAACAAACTCTTAATATCTAAAAGATGAAAGCAAAAATGAATCTTTTAGCAGTTAAGAATATGCAATTGCAAGCAGACATTGAAATTAAGCATTTATTATTTGAAGAATTGAAGTGATGAGAGGGAGGGGGTCCTTGGATCCATGGATCATATATTTTTTTTTTCATTAAGAAGAAACAACATTCTGGATACTTTGAAAATCAGTAGCGCAAAGATAATTAATTAACAGTAATTAAGCCATGCCAATGCAAGAATCAGACGTAGAGACAGAGAAAATTAGAATTAATTAAGAAGTAACCTGGTTGAATTGAAGGACATCAGACTTGAAGCGTAGGCGATCGCCCTTGTCACAGCGTATATCCTCAGAAACATTTGAAATGGTAGCTCCTCCTCCAGTACCAGGAACCGTAATGTCCCTTTTGTTCACTTCATCAACCACCACCAATCTTCTCCCAGATCCCTTCGCAAACTTCAATCGAAAATCACTTGTCAGATCAAACCCTTTACCCAGACACTCTATGGGATTCGGCAACACAGCGCCCTCCATCATATTCATATTCATATTCATATCTACTCCTCCTTAATTTCTTACGATGATATGAATATCAATAATACAAGTATATAATATAATAACAATGATGAGTATTAGTACTATACGCCATATGATGTGAGGTTGCCTTAGCTTAGCCCCTTAATTAATGGGTCGTCCTACGTGCGTGACTGCCAGGCAGTTTGACTATAGACCAGTCTACTATCCGTGAGACACATTAATAATTAATAAACCAAACTGAATAAAAGTAGTATATACACTCCCCAGATAAATAAAAAATAATTAAAATACTATTAAGTTATATACGTCCTTTTCAGATGATGAATCTGAAGAAATTAATTATTAAAATAAGAGATGATAAAAGTGTGTGTTGGTCTGATTTTGGTATGCAAATACAATAATCCAAGGAAGCTTCGACGAAGGAGAAGACAAGGTACATAGCGTAAATAAGGTTTGAACTTAATAGCTAGGATGGGTGTACCCGTCACAACTGCAAAGAGATAGGAAGCGTGCTATCTTGTCTAGTTGTCTTGCTTCATATATTTATACTATGTCTTTAGCGAAATGGCTAAAGAATTAATAAATAGAATGTTTTTTTTTTATTAAAGATTATATTAAAATTGTATTGGAAATTACGGAAATTCCATTTAATATTTTCTAATAAAAATATTTTTTTATTTCTGAACTTGCCATTTTCTATATATATTTATTATTATCTTATTAGTATTTAATATAATAATAAAATACATTTGCAGTCAGTGTAATTTTTTTATATTATTAATCAATTATGTTTTTAATTATAGTTTTTAAAATAATTAATATAAATTAATAATTTACCATAAAAATTAAATGGAAACTTTTTGAAAGAAATTTTCTTGCATATTCAAAGCTTTTCTTTTTAGTTTTAATAAGAAGTACTTTTTCTCAATGTTTTAAAACTCTAAATATATTTTTCCATCCATACCTCAGCTCAATTTAATAATTATTATAGTAGTAGTATTCATAATTTTTTTTTATCAGTAATTTGAATGTCAGCGTGTTAGAACAGAATAATAATAATAAAGTAGAGTCAACTTTAATTGAGTCGTTAGTCTTCGGTCTTTGATTCGTTACCCACGACTCTTTCTCATATTTTCAAGTTCCAACTAACTGTGCATTTCATGCCGTCCGTGAACAGAATAAATCTTGAATTTGCTCTTTTTTGTATTACCCTCTCTCTGAACTAATATTTAAAGTAATGATTCTATATCATATTTAAATTATTATTGAATATTCATCGGTTTAATTCTTAATTGATGTATCTTTTTTTATTAAAAATTAGGGATTAATTGGTAAATAATCTTATTAGTGTGAAATATATATTAATTTTATTAATGATTAATATTCATGAACTATCTTGAATGGGTTCTATTCTGAATTAAATTTTTTTTATTTATTAGACTGAAATGTGACTGTTTGTTAAAGACTATTTAGTATAATTTTTTTAAAAGAATTTAGTATAAATTTTAATAGGTTAATTTTGGTTTCCTTATTTTTCTAAATCTATAATTTCAATTTTCTTATTTTTTAATTGAGAATTTTGTTCTACATTTTTAAAATTTTTGTAATTTTCACTTTATTATTTTTTAATTGAAACATTCCGTCTTCGTTTCTAAAATATCTACAATTTTAGTGTTCTTAATTAATTTCAAACTTGTTGAATGGATAGTTCTTTTATTTTTTAACAAATTAAGTTTGTTAACAATTAAATAATTTTAAAAAAACATTTATCATGTAAATAATAATAAAAATATGTATCACTCAACATTTACATAATATATAATTTGTATTTTAAAAAAGTAAGAATAAAATATTTAAATTAAAAAATATGAGACCAAAATCATAAATTTTTTAAAAGTGAGAATAAAATATCTAAATGAAAAATGAAAAAACTAAAAACATATATTTAAGAAAATAAGGGAAGGATTACATTTTTACCTTTTTAATACTTAAAAAATGAATTATATAATTTCTTTAAAAAAAATAATGGTTTTTTCTCGAGAACTAGAGAAGAGAACAACATCACGCAGTGAATGACGGAAAGGGGAAATGAAAAATTGTTGGGTAACCGCTGGAACAGTTCATAATCAAACACAAACACTAAAAACAAAACTTGATTTATCAGGATGCAGCTCATAGAACATGTTTTATCTTTTTATTTATTATTTTATGAGAATATAATTATAATTAGCATTATCTTAACATTTTAAATTACAGATTTATAAAAAAAAATTAAAATTAAAACGACAGGTAAAAAAGTAGTAACCTACCAGCCTCGATCGTACGTAATTAATTTAGCGGCTTGGTCAACAACAATGACTCATATACTCTGAACTTCGAATTTTACATATAACGTTGACCCATCCACTCTTAACTTTTTTTAAAAATAATTGTCATTTTCTTTTGCAAAATTTTCTACTGTTCCCGTACTTATTAAATAGTAGTATAGTATTAGAAATACAAGAAATACTAAAAATTCTCTCGCTTTAATATATGACCAAGCATACTATTATTAGCTGAAATTTAATAAAAATTATAAAACTGTATGGTGAGTTTTCGCTTAATTAGAAAGATTTATAATATAACATTACTAATTTATTTAACAAAGTTAGGAAATTGAGAGGAGAAACCAATTATATAAAGAAGAGCAAGTTACTCTAATAAGAATAATTTTAAAAATGTTATTCTTCGTCTCAATTTTTATTTTATTTTAATGATTTAATTACATTTATTACTCATAAATTTTTAATTTTTAAGGAATTTTACCTCAATTTTTAAGAATCTTCTAAATATTAATATATATTTTGAAAAAAAACTATTATCATTAGAAATATTTTAGTTTAATAATAATCAATACAAGAAACATAATTATAAATAAAAATAAAAATAATATATTTTATTTCACTATGGTTTCGTAACATCATAATATAAAAGTCAAACATCAAACATGGTATATAGTAGTATACAATTAGCCACGTCCGATGGCACTGAGTTTCTGAAGGGTGCCACGTCTAGTTTCTCAACCACGCGTAGAGCTGCATGCATGCAATGTTGTCAGAGTAGTATTGTATATTGCCACCGCTTCCTTCAATTCCTTCAAAACTCACATCAATGTATCTATAATTCTATATTCTATATAACTAACTGAAACATCTATCTTCCACAGATTCAGTATCGCTTAATTTCTCTCCCAGCACAAAAATGTCGAGCAACGACGACGACACCCACAAAAATGGAGAGCCAACAACCGGCACCTATCTCCGTGACACTGCTACCTCTGCTATCCAAAACTTCGCTCCCATCAACAAAATCCACCAACATCTTTGCGCGTACGTCACCATATACGAGAAAACAATTTATTACTCGCTAAATTTAGTGACGAATATGCACATGAGTTAATTAATAATTACATATGAATAATATTTATGTGTGTAGGTTTCACTTTTACTCAAATGACATGAGCCGGCAAGTGGAAGCACACCATTTTTGCGCGCACCAGAACGAGGAGATGAGGCAGTGCCTTATCTACGACAGCCCCGAGAAGAAAGCCAGGCTGATAGGACTCGAATACATCATCTCCGAAAACCTTTACTTGACACTCCCCGACCAGGAGAAGCGTCTGTGGCACTCTCACTTGTACGAGGTCAAGAGTGGCCTCCTCGTCATGCCTAAGGTTCCTGCTCTCATTCAGCGCCGAGACATGGAGACTGTCTGCACCACTTATGGCAAAGTCTTTCATTTCTGGCAGGTCGATAAGGGTCACTCTCTTCCATTTGGGATACCTCAGCTCATGATGGCTCTCACTAGAGATGGCCAGATCTATGATCACCTCCTCCAAAGTATGTATACTCTTCTACTTTCTATGTATTTGCTTCAAGTTCTATACATATATATACTTTCTTACTCATAGTATTGGAAGATGACAAGTTTTAATTATGAGTTTGTTCCTTTGTGTGTTTGCTACACATGCGCATGGCATGCATGTAGGTGCTGCAGAGCGCACGGGGATAGACTATGAGGAAGAAAGAAAAGCGAGAGAATACATGAGAGGGCCAGCTCATGGAATTCATCCATTGGCAAATGGAGGGGGTAAGGGCCTTGAACTTCGGCTGAGGGAGGTTGAGCTCAAGCACGATCCATCTCCACCATCCGTCAAAGCCAGGATTTTATTTTGAACATATTGTACGTGTTTTCTATATAATGAATGTATCTGCATGCATTGATTATTATATTCCCCAGTTTAGTTTGCTAAGAATAATATTATATCCGGTGTAGCACAAATGTGTTGGCAATTCTGATTTCTGAATGAATAACTCGAGTGATGTGTTTTTAGTTTTTACAATTAAGAACTTTTTCACTAGTTAAATCTTGAACAGTTGAGGAATAAGGACATGGGATCTATTAATACACTCCATAATGGGACGCATGTTTGAAATTTGTGATGTAACTGTACAAAATCGATCGCACTGATTATCGAAAGAAAGCTGTGAGTCAATGAAATTCAGGGGACACGCTCTAGTACTCGTTGTAATGCCTTCTTGATACCTTCCTGATCAAGGGATGTAGTCAGATGTATCTCCTGCACCTGTGCACCGCAGGACAAAACATACGAGACATTTTGAATGTGTATATAGTTATAAATATAGGTAAGGGTTAAGTAGAGCATTAATTTAAGGAAATTCACCTGTCTTCCAGCCCGAGCAAGAAGTGTAAACCTTTGGTTCGTGGGAGGTGCCTGGGATGCGATGTTGAAAGATTCAGAAATTCGGAGAAATCAAAACTACGACCAAAACATATAATATTGTGAAAGCTAGCTAGCTCACATTAGAAAGCCAAAGCTGCAAGTCTTGCGAGACCACTCGTTTTTCAAACCCTTGACGGCTGATTCTTACGTTATATATTCTGTCACAGAATGAATGTCGTCATATCATACCTTAGAATTAGAAAAGTCATCACATATACTTAACTCATTCAAAACTCATCTAACTGGCCGTCTCATTCAAACGCATAAACAAATGCAGGGCACGATTTGGATATGGATACATAGATGAATATCATAAGTTGCAACTGCATATTTTTAATGTAATAATCCGTTTACGATTTGACAGTAATTTTATGCATAAACCCTCAAGCAATAATATATAGAACTCAATAGAAATTTTATGCAGGAAGAGTCAATAATTTACTAAGCATGTAAATTTGTATTCCCAAAATTTCACTACCCTACGTTTCTATTTATACTTTATAGAGAGTAAAAGAAGACTACAATGTCAAATGTCAATATGTTCTCTCTTTTCGCCCCTCCAAAATTTCAAGTCAAAATTTGTGCTTGTGGGACAAGATGTGCTCATGATTGTTTCTATATGTATTTCAATTGCTGAGATTCTAAGAGTTTAAGCAACTTTGACATTTGATTTCGTTTGTCTATATAGAATGATATATTATTCTCAGACTCGGTCATAAGGACTTTCTTTGTAGTCATTTTTTTCTTTTCTCAAACGAAATATTAAAACCGTGTGGGCGGGATGGATACCAATATTTCAAATAGTGACGGAAACATACCCATCTTCCCGTAGCAGCTCTTCAAGGATTGTTTCAAGTCCTGGAAGAGGCTCAATGCTACCGCTATCACCACCGCTCATGGAATCAGGATCAGCTGAACCATCCTGAAATATACAATTTATTAGTAAAATAATTTCCTCAGACACACGTGACATGTTTATATACCACTCATGTATGTATATTTTATGTCAATACAAACCTGAGGTATTACTTTGTCCAGAGTTTCTAAGAGTGGATCTTCTTCTAGCTGTCTAATTGATAGGTTAATCCTTGATTTTCCCCTGCAATAACTTAGATAAGTCAAAAAATGATTTCCATAAACACACAAGACAAAATGTAGCAAAATAGAAATAAAATATCAAGCATTTTATGACATGGTATAAAAGGCCCTATAACCACATGTTCCATAGTTCAATCCTTGTTGCCCTCATTTTACTAAAGAAAAGCTAAATTTTTACACAAGGCAGGGTATTATTCTTTGCAATTTCCATGCTTCAAGTCCAAAGAGGTCATGGACGAAGGGACAAGTTAGATATAAAAATCATTTGTGCATTCATTCAATAGCTTACGCATGTTTAGATGTTAGTTGATGGAGTTCAAAAGTACTTTTACTCCCAAAGCAACAAAATGACAAATTCTTCCTTCTCCATTGTATGTTTTGGAATTCATGAATGTGCATTGGAATTTCCAAACCAACTTTTTATCCAAACATAGCCCAAGATCTTTTGAAATAGTTGGTTCACAACAAAGCAAAACATGCAGCTTCACTACACTTAAACCCAATGATGTCAAAGCATGGATTTAGTCAACCAGCAAGAATATCAACAGAAAATTCGTTTAAAAAGCACAACTATTGTGAATCTCACCAATCAATACCGACAACTTTGGCCCTCACTTCATCACCTACTTTTAAGATATCTCTGACATCCTGAATTAGATCCCATGACACTTCTGACACGTGTATTAGTCCAGTAAGGCGATAAAGACCTGCATCATTCTGTGATGTCACTTGTAACTTTTCCATGATAAACTGAATAAAAAAAAAAAGAAACTAGACATATGAACTATGCACAGTAGTTACCGTCAGGGAAGCGCAAATGAACAAAAGCACCATAGTCCTCAACATAACCAACTCTTACTTCAAAAATGTCTCCTACATTAACCTGTTTTGAAAATTTGGACCAGGCAGCTTCCTTTTCAGAGAAGATCAGTTTCTTGTTATCCTCATCTGCTAGAATTACCTAAAATTAGAAGAAACTGCAATTTATTTATAAATTTTAAACAGCCATTCATATAAACATAGCAAGCATATTGAAAATAATATTACCCAATTCAGAGTAGAGCAAAGGATTATGATACCATACAGATGTAGGAAGCACTAAATAAATACTTCCATATGCAAAACATTTAAGAATTAAGAATTTGTTATTTTTCAAGGTCCAGATAGTGCTTGAAATAGCTCAAATCATATGACCGCTGTGCAGCAAAAATTTACATTTTGTTTTCTAGATTCAGGGAACAGTGGTTCTTTTACATAGCAGCTTCAGGACTAAACATTGTGCAATTTTAAAATAGTTACCTTCACCGACATGATTGAACCAATTAAGCCTTGTGCAATTTCTTGGATAGATTTCTCTGGTTCTACACAAGAATCAAAGTCACAATAAGTGAGCAATTAAAATATATAGATACCAACTCCAAACAGATTATTAAATGGCATTCTTGAGATAAGAAAACGCGACCAAATGCTGTAACATTCTATAGGAAACAAGAAAATTTTCATCATACCAAAGGATACTAACATGGAATTGCTGTAAGATATGATCATTAGCAAGTGTTTGACAAACACAATGCTTAAAAGGAAAATATAGGACATTCTCAACAATATGACAAAAAAAATATGATATTGCAGGAAATCTATTTTATTTACAAATAAATGAAACTACATTTTCCAAATAGAAATAAGATTTTTTATTTTGTGGGAGGGGGGCTCTTCAACATAAACACAAAGAATGTTCAAGACAAGTTTTCAACACTTCAACTCATACATTACATTTTGTTTTTTCTATTGGCCAATGTCAGTTGTTAGTTTTTGTTAGAATGTTAGTAAGGGGATTCGAACAAATGATCTCTCCCCCACCTCCCTCGAACCCTGAAAGCCTCCTTCCCAACCACTAAGTCAACCTTATAAGTTATAACTCCATTTAGATACATTTAGGAAAAAGGAAAACAAGGAAGAATGTAAGAAACACATTGAGGATGAACATATAGATGGATACCTTTAGAAGCATGCACTGGACTCAATTGTGGGAATGGGAGAAAGCCCATAATAGAATAAAACCGAACCAGCAGGCCTCCAGAATTAAAACCTTCCACCCTACCATTATAGATGAGTTTACTGTCTTGATATGTCTTTGCAGCCTTCCAATCTAACGATGTCTACTTCATTGCAGAAATCAAGTATTAGAAAATGGTTATATGATGAGTAAGAATGAGCATTGTATGAAAGATGAGAAGAAAAGTTGAGTAGTATGAATAAGAAAAAGAGTACCCGAGCCTGACGAGCGTCATCGAGTGGGTCTGGAGGAGTAGGTCGTTGAAGAAGTCCAGTATCAGGATTTTGGTCAATCTGGGTGTTGCCAGAGTCAGAGACCAACACTTTATAAGTGTGATAGTGATGATGCTGCCATTGCCAAGGTGTCTTCAGAGTTAACTTGAAAGGAGAAAGGTGTGATTGTGATTGTGAAGCTGAGAGGAAGGAGGAGGAGATGGAAGTGAAGGAGCCCAAGGTTGCAGAGAAGATGGGCATTATTGTTTCTTATTATCTTTCAACTTCAACGACTCAACAAAGTTAAGGTCTCTTACTCCGCAGACAGCGTTCGTTAGGATTGAATGGATATATAAGCGATGGATAGATAGATAGATTGCAATTCCAAGTGTCATTTCTTGCACCACCAATCTTTTATGCCCCCTCTCCTACCTTGTAGTAGTAACTTGTAGTCGTGGCATAAACCCACACTTATATTTTTCTTCTTATTAATTGGTAACGCCAAAAACATTAATCTTATTTATTAATTTAAAATAATTAAATACTTTTATATCTTCAAGACATTAAATATATAGTTATTAATTTTTTTTTAAAAAAATGTAACTTTATGTCTTTAACCGATCTAGAAATAATACATATATAATATTTTTTTCTAAACACCTATGATATCAAGAGTCAATTCTTTCATAAGAAAATCTTATGATCGGAATCACGAGTCCACACAAGGTGAATATTTTTTTTTTAACATGATTTATTTTATATTCAAGAACTAACCAAAATTTAAAATCTGAATCACTTAATTAAAGGACATAAGTCACTATCACTTGTATCAATTGTTATTGGTTCTATTATTAAAATTATATATTATTAGTACTCATTTTGACAGAATTTTTTCCTTTCATTTTTGGCGAATTTTCTATTTTGAGCTGTTAATAAAGGTAAAAACAGGGTTTTAAATTAAACATAAGCTTTCATTCAGATTTATCTTGGATCTCATGACATATAAATAAATAATTGCTGCGGTAGAGATTAGAGAACAACATCTTCTTAATGGTAAAGTTGATTCGCTTATATATATGAGTCCTTTGGGAATAACTTGCTACTCAACGAAAGGTGGTGAGAAATGCAGAGGCCTACTCAACGAAAGGTGGTGACACATCTCAAGTTGTGAGCCTTTCTTTCTTCGTATGAGCCGATATAGTTGACGATCTTCTGAGTCCTGACCAGAGATAAAGAAAGCCAAGATAGAAATGATGCTCCTGTACTCTACCAGGATTCATTTTCAATTCTTGCTTTTGTTAAATAACACTCACTTAAGCCATTCTTATCTGGATCCTGCATAATTTTTTACCAAGCCTCGATGACAGGAAAAAATATTCAAATCAACCTACGCAGAACATCATTCCTCATTACAATAATTCTTCCATATTAATTTCAAATCATTTTCATAACAAAAGGCCTTCGCATGAGTGGGCATTTGAAGATATCATAAGTTTTGAGGATAATCGGAACTCATTAAAATTGCTTCAACCACAAAATAATAGATGAAAAGATTCTCAAAATTAATGAATAAAAGTTGTGAACTTTAGTACAAGATTTCCAGGACACAATGTGGCATTATTCATCCTACTGAATTAATAAATTAAGAACAAGTTTCTCCCACAAAATCACTGAGAAAGCATGCATAGATAATCACATATCTTGCTAATGATTAGCATGTATAGATAATCTCAAAATCACTGAGAAAGCATGTATAGATAATCACATTTCTTGTTAATGATATGCTGCAAGTTACAAATATTTTTGTGACAGATTTTACCTGTACATAGCCAGTGCACAAAGCTTCCCAGAAAGAACAGCAGTTTCCATTTGTTTTTGTATAATCTCCAGCTAAATAGAAACCTTCTATAGGAGATCTTTGTATGAGTACAAGGTTCAAAATTTGGAAAACTTTTCTAAACCGACCTGAAACATCGTACTCAGTTCCATTAGAATTCAGAACACAACTGAATGTAATGCCAATAAATGTCATTAGTTCAGTGACAAAAAAGACATTCCACAATCCAAGTTTACAGAAGCTAAAAGAAACAATCCACCTCTGTGGATATTCAATCAAACTTTGGTGTTTTAACATTGTAACTTGATAATCTTCGCTTTGCTTTGGTAAGCAGAAATTTCATCAGGAAGACAGTTTCCCTAAATGAGAGAAGGTTTCCACAAGGTTCTGTACACTCTCACATGCTACAGAACAAGATTCAACCATACCTTTGCCATACAGCATCATGCATAATTGATAAATATTAACTCCTAAATTTGAGCTTCTTAGCAGAAAATAAGCCATACTGATCTCAGGATATCAGGAACAGTAGTACACACAACTAACTTCTGATGTCCTTCCTTTAGTTCTATGTGAATTTTTAGCATGAGTATTTCATTTTCATACCAAAAAGTACATCAAAACATATGGGAAAACATCACTCTCCTGGTTCATTAGATTTCCTCAGCTCAGTTTCCAGTTTCACATATACATATATCTATTTCAGTAAATAGAAAACAAATGTAGTTAAGGGCAACAACCTTGTTTATGGATAAAGAGAAAAGTTGCATATAAAACTAAAGGCAATATATAACAGTATCCAAGACAGAGAATCTAGAGGAAGTAGATGAATTACATTTCATGCACGGCGTTTACTCAAACGCCACGAATTTGGCGCAAACTGAATGGAATAACCAACTTCCTCTCCCAATCGACAACCAAAGTCTTCCGCAACCCTCTTTGCAACCGACGTCGCAGCCATCCTATGGGGTTGAGTACATCCAAATTTTCCATTTGTGGTGTACCCCGCTTCAGCAAGATACTGTGTGACCTGAGTAGTCTTCCCTGAACCGGTTTCTCCCATCACTACCAACACCTAATTATCATGCACAGTCTGAATCAATTCCTTCTTTAACTTGTAAATTGGCAAATTTTGCCTCTGCTCCTGAATAGAAAGCTTTGACTTGTGCCCAAAGGCAATGGTTTTCCCGTAGGCCTCTTTCTTCCATTCCGGCATATCATAGGCTGATAAGCCAACACCCCTAACATTGTGCGGTGTTGTTGTTCGCGCAATTCCCCGCGCTTCTTCTTCTTCTACTTTAGATTGAAACGCACAGCACAAGGCATATTAATGGTTAGGGTTAACTAGAGGCACAAGAAACAAATCGACGATGACATTGACAGCACAGAGGGTTACGCCTTTCCGCCAAAACCTCGCGCCTTGGATGAATGGGCCACCAAAGATATTTCAACCTTCATTCCTCACCATTAAGCTAATGCTAAACTCTAAAACTGTGAAACCACATGAAACTCCTTTGATGCGTCAAGGATACGCTAAAAATATAATAAACCGTTCATATATCGTTTCTTTTTTAAATTACAAAATTAACATCATCTTTAACATTTCTGTTTGAATTTTACATATTATTTCATTTTTTAAATTGCAAAATTTATATAAAAATTAGTTAAAAGATCAATGGCATAATTAATATTGAAGATATTATAACAACATCTAAAAAGTAATATAGAAAGAAAAATATGAATACCTAATGAGTGTTAAAAAAAAAAAATTATAACATCTTATTACAATATAATATTTACAAATTTTATTATCTTTAATATTATTCTTACAAATTCTAAAACAATATTATAATAATACTCATTTATTTAATTTTTAAGTTTTAATTTATAATATATTTTATTTTATATATAAAAAGTTATAAATTTATATAAGATATGTTAAATACAATTTTTTTTTTATAGATAATATATAAAATAAAATAAAATCTTATATAAATTTTGCCAACAAAAAATTAAATCTTAGCTTGTCATGTTATAAAAACTAATTCTTTCTGCTAGATTCAAATTCTTGTCAATTATATTTATTGTTATTTTGTATAAATATTATATGATTGTGTAATATACATTGCATATATAAATCTTATATATAATATATGCCCTTCTGGGAATAATTTGCTACTCAGCGAAAGGTTGTGACAAATGTTGATATATAAAATTACTGGATATAAAAGTTTAAATGATGACATATTTCGTTCCAATACAAACATTGATTGATCCAGTAACTTTGAGGATACAAAACAATGTGTTGACTTTTCAAGTATCGACACATGTCATTGGTTCCCTATAGCTTATTGCACATAGTTGACGGTGAGCCTTTCTTTTTTATTCTCCTGAGTCCTGACCACATAAAGAATGCCAATCTTGGATTGGTGCTCCTGTACTCTACTATGACTCGTTTTCAATTCCTGTTTTTGTTACACAACACTTACTTTAGCCATTCTTTTCTGGCCCCGAGTAGCTAGTAGCTCAGAATCCTGCAATAATTTTTAGCAAGTCTCAATGACAGCATTGATAAGAAAAACATTCAAATCAGCCTATGCAGAAGATCAATCCTCATTATGCTAACTCTGTCATACTAATTTCAAATAATGTTTCATAACCAAAGGCCTTTCGCATGAGGGGGTAATGGAGATACATATAAAAATCATTCAGAGACAGCATAAGTTTTGAGGATAATTGGAAATCAATAAAAATGTTTCAACCAAAAAATAAAAAAGTGGAAAGATTTTTATCCTGCTGAAACAATGTAGTGTATAATTTCCACGGACACAATGTAGTGTTATTCATCCTGCTGAATTAATAACCAAGTTTCTCTCACAAAATAACTAAGAAAGCATGTATATATAGATAATCACACTTCTTGCAAATGTATCGCTGAGTTACATAGATATTTTTGTGACAGATTTTACCTGTACAATAGCCTGTGCACAAAGCTTCCCAGAAAGAACAGCGCCTTCCATTGAAGCTAAATATTTTTGTTTTGTGTAATCTCCAGCTAAATAGAAACCTTCTAAAGGAGATCTTTGTGAGGGACGACAAGGTTCACAATTTGGAACAGTTTTGTAAACCGACCTGAAACCATGTAGCCAGTAGTTCCATTAGGATTCAGAACACAGCTGAATGTAAGGGCTATAAATGTCACCATCAGTTCAGTAACAACAAAGCGAGACTGATTATTCAATCAAACCTTGGTGTTTTAACAACATGGTACTTGAGAATCTTTGCTTTGCTTTGGTCTGCAGAAATTTCATTAGGAAAGAGTTTGGCAAGCTCAGTCATCGTGGCTTGAATAATATCTTCATCACTACGTGAAATCCATTCTTCAGCTGGTGCAAAAACCAACTCTAACATAGACTGGTTTGGGCTATAATACTCCTGCATTAGATAGTGAAACAGAGTTACTCAAACAACATTCCAACATTTGATGACAAGCAAACAAACATAAGCAGAAGAAATTAAGCCTCAAACAACAAAAGAATATTACATAAATGTCTGGAAACTGAAATAATTTGTAGAGAGGGTTAACTGTTTATCCAGAAAGCACTATCTCCAATTCATTTAGGTGACCCTAGTTATATATATATAAGAACGAATATGCTAACCTAGACATGCAGGCCACAAACTTTGCATGGGCTTAGGAAATAAATCAGTGACATGTAAGAAGTGGTTTTTACCTTGCAAGTTACTGACATATCAGCATATACACTCAGAAGGGGACTTCTGCATGAAGAAAAATATAAAATATACAAGATGTGAGGTGATGAAAATACTTAATTTATAATCCACAAATACCATCGAGAAAGCAAAGAAGAAGAAATTCATTTCACACAGCAAAAAATAAGTGATCTTCATCCCTAAAATCCTCAGACACTTGGAACATACACAACACAATTAAAAATCAACCAGCAAATAACCAGATTGTATCAATTGCAATTGCAATAAAAAAATCCTTTTATCCTTGACAATTGACGAGATGTAATCATTTGCAATTGGAAATTGTAGATGGAAGAAACACTACCATATACACAGAATCACAAATTCACAATAAACCACCTCATGCTAGACACCATCAACACCCTGAATAAATTCTTGAACAAACTCACAACCAAGTTAAGCAAACAATGGGAGAAAGGATCTCCTTGGCCACAAATTTTTAATTCCTTTTATCACTTTCTTTCTTTAGTAAATTATAGCATAATGAGACCAATACTCCATTCCAAGATTAGGGCATGTCACAAACCTCAATAAAGTGGTGTCTCTCCTGTAATCACATGTTAGTAAATGATAGGTCACTATCAAATTCCCGACCAAATAAATGACACATGATTAGAGTGCCAACATTTAGGGAGAGGATATCTTCTACACTATTTCCATATTACAATATTCAGTTTGGCTTTTGATTGTTATTTCCCAATATTATAATGAAAAATGTTCTTATCCCATAGTAAACCTTTCTGTGTTATACTTGTCGAGTTTCCCAACTTATGAAGCACAAAAGTTGACACAATAGTCAATATGCATCTACGCATCAGAAAAACAAAAACAGACATTTAATAAACAGCATTTCTATCCCTTCCAGACATTACAGGTTTTCAAAGTTTGTGGAAGACCTGCTAAAGAGAAGGTGATCATATGTGTTCTTCAGTTTTCTGTCAAACCTGCAAACACGATGCATATATAGTATGTCAACACAACAGTGGGAATGTGAGATTATAATATAATCATTATTCACAAACATTACAAATTAATTTTGTTGGTGTTATCCAAAATTTTGACAAAACATCAATAAAGTAAGAGGAATTTCTTTAAAAAAAAGTTAACAAAGAATATTAATACATCAATTAGTGATAGTGACATTATTTTACCACAACTCTATATTTGAAGTTTCCATTTACCAAAACTATTACAACCATTCAATTAGAAGAAGAACATTAATTATAAATTGCAAATTGTCATTAATACAATTTAAGACAAATTGCATAGATTTCTATTCCAAACTTTTCAGTGAATATCTGAATTTTTATATATTAGACAGCAAAATGATATACTGATGACTGTAATAATTTAATTTAAAATTGGAGTCTAATATATGCATGCATATGGTTTTAAAAATCAAAAGCCATTACTTACCATATGTGAACATTTATGACTGGGACTCCAACTAATTTATCCAGTCTCTGGAAATACGGAATCCCTTTCCAGTTGTCTGGTAGAAGAAGCTTCAGAATATCCACTGTTTTCAAGAAAAAGAACCTAAAAAATGTTATGGTATGAAGATCGAGAATGTCATGAAAACAATTGAGTAATACATTGGGAAAATAAGAAGAAAAATACCTGGTGTTGCAAACACATAAGCATCTCCTTCCATCACTTTTCCATTATTTAGTAAGAAGCTCTTCACCGTTCCATCATCATTTAGCTCAATTTTTTGAATGCGGGAATTCAGATGAACTTCACCACCTAAGGACTGAATATGATCAACTATCGGCATACAAAGTCTTTCGGGCGGATTACCATCCAAAAAGGCCATCTTAGAACCATGTTTTTCCTATAGAATAATTTAATAATATAACAGTTAGTTGAAGAAAAAGAAAAGGAAAAGAAAAAAACTTGATCCTAAGTTCCAGAAACATGTTTGTGAAATAAAAGGCCATCTTAAAGTTGATTACTAATCTGATTCCATTCAACTATTATAATGGGAATCAATCGTACAATAATTCTAGTAGAATAGTGTTTTAAGAAAAGGAAATGTTCGCACCTGAAGAAATCGGTTTAAAGCAATCAATATACATTGCATTGAAAGTTCATCAGGATTGATGAAGTTTAGTGCCTTCGACATTGCTATGAACACCTCATCAGTTACTCGCTCAGGTACGCCCTATAACAAGGAGAAAACATTTTGTTATTTTCAAATTATTTGCCACACAGACCATTAGAAGGTTCCGTTCTATCCCAGTGACATCAACCCGAGGTAGAAGAAATACGTTTTAAAGCATTAAGTAAATATCAAGTAATACAATCTTACAATTACAACTACAGATATCCTTTCTCTAATATAAAAGGACCCATTGTCATCATCATCAAGTCACATGAAAGTTATTCCTAAATCACCCCATTTCAGAATAATCATCACATGCTCAAGACTCCATTGTCAACAAACAAGACTTTCCTCTGCAATTTTTAAGTCGCAGTAAGCCATGACTGGTGATATAGCCAAGTTACTTAAATCTATTAATGGACTGCTAAGGTTACACAATCAAGACAAGTGCTATACCTGCTTTTTCATCCATTCTTGAACTGAAAGACCATCTTGAGCCTCAACATATGGCTGTCCACCAAGCATAGCTGGCAGAAGCCCAATTGCAAATTTGACTTTCTCTGGCCAGGTCAGCATCTCATTGTTCCTCAATATTGCCCATATTCCTGTATTCACATTCATGGCATGCAACTCATAAATACTGGTTAACATTTAGAAAGTAAAAAATAATGAAACAGAATCTTAAAAAGGGGAATGATGCAGATGTTAAAATAAAATGTGAGAATTTAAGCATCACTCGGTTCTTTTTAGAAGAGAAAAATATGTTCCCGAGCAGCAACCAGATAAGTGAAGAAAGAAATAGAAAAGAATATAGAAACCAAGCTAAACACCAAAATGCTTCTTCTCTGGGTTTGCAATTTTTAATTTACATAAAATGGAAACAATTTAACACATCTTGTTTCAATGATTATCAAATGCATTGAGATATATTCAAAATCAAAATTTGACTAGCAAATTGTGTTAAAATTTTCAAGGAAACTAAAATTTTCTTCATCTGAATTCTGGTTTTCGAGCATTACTCGTAACATAGGCAGAATAATTGCTAGATGGTATTATACATTTTATGGCAGACAACTGCAAATTCAGCATTGTAGGATTTCCAAAGATAAAGGCATTCAGTGTGCTTTTTATATAGACATCCAACTTCAGTTAGGTATATAAATATACACACATACAATAGGTATTACATCTTACCATTTAATGGGGCGGGAAGGACATCGGGAAAATCAAATCGACTAAACTCTCCAGGCTTATTTGGCATAGCAAAAATCATAGAATGCTCCTTCCATTGTAACCGATCATTAATACCAAGTTCTCCAAATAAGTTCTGTACATTAGGGTAAGCCCCAACTGTGGGGAGGAGGAAAAAATTGTAAACCAAAGAAAACTACAAAATAAGGATTCTAATAATTAAAAGATCTGTATTCATTAAATAATATGATTTCCAATAAATGATTCATTTAGAAAGAAAAACTAAAAAGATATATAAAAATATTTCAATAAGTGTGCCATGGACTAACTCATCCGAAAGCACTGTTAGGAAGCCAAATTGCCCACTCAAGCAAAAGCCTTTTGAGCTTGGACAGAGCACAATTTAACCCAAACCTTTTCACTGAAATTTAATTCTTAATTGGAAGAGTGGGGTAGCAAGGATCAAAATCCTAACTATTTGGATGCATAGCAGGAAAAAAAAAAGTTAAACCCGAGATTTTAATGAACTTACAGAAAATGTGTAGACCTGTCTCATACCAGTCTCCATCCTTGTCTTTCCATGCAGCAACCTTATAAAATGAAACAATAGTGTAAAAACAAAATGCATCAAAATTGATTTATTATAAATATGCTGTACATTACTGTGGTAATCTTCAACAAGCCTGATGATGAAGTTATAAAGCCAACGCATCAAATAGATTATGACGGAACAACACAAACAAATTTCTTATTTCATTAAACAGCATGCTAAAATAATGAACAGAAGGCACACAAAGTGACAACTAATTGACGTAAGAGATTAAATTAGCAGGAAAACCTTTCCACCTAGAACGTCTCTTGCTTCCAGCAATATAGGTTTATGCCCAGCATCAGCCAAATATTTTGCAGTTGATAAACCAGCCAATCCTGCAATAATTTGAAACATGCATCAATCCAATAGGCAGAGAGGCCAAAACTAATGTGCAAAGATTAGTTTACAAACTTTTTTTCTTTAAATATCCAACATGATATCAGGATACCTTTTATTTGAAATTTCAGCAAAAATTGAAGATCCTAAAATTCCATAACTTTTTTCCTTACCAACACAGGAGGACTGTCACAACACAATGTTATCAAGCATTGAGATGTGTACATCTATTTAATCACAAAGAAAGGAATTCCTAATGCGTAGCCCAAGCAGGCTTCTAAGTTGTTTTCTAACACACCAACATTAGAATAGAAGACCATGCATGAAATGAAAAAGGTGGTATAACAGGTCCTAATTTGAAAACTCCCAGAACAACAAGAGCAAGAAAAACACAAATTTGGCAGCAAAGATACACTTTTGATGCATAAAACGAAATGGGTACAAGCATAGGCATAGCTTGGTTAATACCTGCACCAGCAATAACGATGTTCAAGGGTTTTAGTGGACGCGGAGAAGCACGGAAGGTGGAAGACAAGTAAGCAGCTTCGACGAAATTAACGGTGTTTTCGAGCTCCGGTCGAGGATAATCGACGCAAACGACACGCAAGGGAGAGACGTGGTTCCTCTTAGGAGCACGAATTGGAGCGGGTCGCAAACTAAGACCCATTGAATCGCTCCCGCCAAATGATAACGAAATTGTGGCATCCGAAGAACTGAATTTGGATAAGTTTCTGGCGCCAATAAGATGATTGAAGTTGGCAGCAGATATATAGCCACACGCGGCCATTGGGGCAATCAAACAAACAAAGCCTGAATCAAAAGAAAGACGTGTTAATATTATTACTGTTGCGGAATACAGTCACTTTGAAAGTTGATGTGGGAAATAAAAAACAAGAGTTGAAGAAGTGAAAAGAGTACCAAGTAACAAGCTTGCAGCGGCAGAGAGAGAGAATAGGTTTAAGCAGTGGAGAAAGCACCACGGCAGTACATAAGAGAGGAGAGTTGTGTTGTGTGACTGAGGTATGTTTTATTTAAGAATGAATGAATATTCCTGAGTGGATTGCTAGGAAGATTAGGACAAAGTGTCAACCCCCGTCAAACTAAATCACAATAATACCCTTTACCTCTGTTACTATTTGGCCAGTACAGTGCCATCCTATTAGTTTTCGGTCAAAGGAAAATGCTTGATACCATTGGGTTGTAAGAACAAAAAGATAAATATAAATTAAAGTGTTGATATGATGTATAAACTAAGAAAATTTTTGTATATCATTACTCATTTTAAAGTCCTAACTTCTAAAATGATATAATTTATTATTATTTATCAATAAAATCTTTATATCTATAATAAAAATTAAATTTATATTTCATAAAAATATGATTTTATTTTTATTAACTAAATCAATCTTTATTAATTGACACGACGTTAATTTCAACTATTAAATTACATTTATAAAATATTGTCAAAGGTGTAAGAGTAAATATATTTTATATTAGCGTAACTTCTTCTCTCCATAGACATATATTGATAAGGAAACTCTTGACTATTAAATTTTATTAATGATAATCGAGATTAAAATGCTTAAATAAATTTTGACCATTAAATTTTATCATAAATGATCAAAATTAAAACACTTATACCTGATCACACAATTAAATTCTTTCATAAATAATTAAGACTAAATCACACTCATCTCATCATATGAATTCTTTAAAAAAATTCCAACCATTTTATTATAAGTAATCAAGATTAAAACATTCATACATGATCCCAACCATTAAATTCTTTTATAAATAATTAAGACTAAAACACACGTGAATTCTTTTAAAATATCAAATGATTTTTTTTTCAAAAGAATAACTTTAATAATCCATGTCCGCCTATATAATATATGCTTCAAGTTTATTTATTCAGATACATGTATATTTTATACAGTATTTTAAAATGCATTTTATGACCACCTAAATTTTGTAACTGACACTACATCAAATTTTGTAACAACCCTTCACTGAAATTCTTAGTAGAATATAAAGATTTCAATAACTTTGTACAAAACTACAAATTCTTGCTTCAACAAAAACTAGATATAAACACGAACAAATATTCTTTAAATTAAATTGTGTAAAACACAAATGTCACATGTGCATTTGTCTGCTTCTACTTTTGAAAATTAAAAAACCTTCAAAATTTGCTATTTGTTCATAAATCGAGTGAGCAAGATAATTTCTCCAAGAACAAATTTAATGTGACTGAACAACCAAAGGATAACTCATTTTTTTTAGAAACATAGGCAAGTTACAGCTACAGACATGACGAACAACTGAGCATTACTCAGAAATCTCGGAAGCTCATTTTTGGATCCATCATTTTTCCACCCCCGCGTCCTCTGCCCCTTCCACCTTTTCTTGCTCCTCTACCTCTTCCTCGTGAACTCATATGCCTGAAACTTCTACCATGTTTCATTTCCACAAGGGAATGTAGCAACTCATCACATAGAATGCAACCACGGTGCAAGGTAGCTCCGTCTTCCAGAGGAGTTGTTTTCTTGTTGAAGTCCACTTCTATGATTGAGGAGTCGCATTCAGGGCACCGATCTTTAGTTGTGGAGATTCTATGAGCACCTTGTGCAAGAAAAACTAGGCAATTGCACATATTGCAACAAAGTTTCCATCTGGGAGCACTTACTGGGTCTAAGACAAGTGTTCCACTGCACTCTGGACAAGCACATACACCCTGGGAAACCAGAGAATTTGGGCAAGTGGGATGAGGGCATAGGTTGCAGGGCATGCCAGTTCCCTTGCCAATCTTGCCAGAAGTACCAGTTTTAGCCATGTTGATGAGTGTTTCAATACCTTCAAATGGGGGATTGATGTAGCAGTATGGGCATAGTGGAAACGATTTACCATCTGGGCCAGGCATGGAGCAGATCAAAAGCTCAAAATTGTCTAGAGGACATGACAATTCTTTGTACAACTGCAGAAACAGTTAAAGCAAATGTGGGTGACAGATATTTGGCACATCACACAACACAACAGCAACAAAGATTCTCAAATAAATGAAAAAGTGAATATCCAATGGGTAACACCATAATTCCCTCACAATTACTTTTAACCTTCCAAAATGATGGTGCTATATTCATACTCGATCCGCTGGAACAATGTGTTTAGACAAATATTACCAACACCCAAAGCTCCTTCTTTCTTATCTTTGTTCCATATCTCAGAGGGAGTAGCCCAAATAATAAAGATGATTACAAGTTCAGACAAGTTAGGAAAGAACTGAATGGTGGAGGGAGTAGCCCAACTAATAAGGATGGTTGCAAGTTCAGACAAGTTAGGAAGGAACTGAATGGTGAAAAGGTACACTAAAAACCCTCAGGCTCATGATCTAAAAAACAGTGAAGTCACTGGTGCATGATAGCACACGTCATGTAGGTCAGTAATAATCTTAAAAGGAACATTCATAGGTATCCTCCGATTATAGCAGGCAGCAGCATGGTAGTTGTTAAATCAATGCAACCACTCTGAAAGAGAGATCTAAGTATGAAAGCTATAACAGATTCTGACAAGAAGTGGAAATCCCTAACAGATTTCTGACAGCAATGACATTTTATACCTGCAGATCAGAGAGGTTGAGTGCTGAAATTCATAGGATTTTGTATGATATTATTTTCAAGGAAAAAGGCACAAATGGTTGAAAGGAAATCAGCTCTGATACCAAATTAACATAGGACAAGACAGTAGAAGGAAGAGAGGCAGTCAAGAGGAGGAAGAGACTAATTGTAAACTGGGAAAGATAGGAATTCTTCACTCTTCAGAATAAGGATTCGGGTCACATAATACTATTTTCTTTTGATAGAAACAATTAACAATAATATCAATTCACCAAAACTGAACATTTTTTCAAGGGAGTTGATATTATTAGAAGGTTGTACGATACTACCTTTATTGTGCCCTTCTGTGGAAGATGGTAAACCTCCTCACATGTACCACAATATAATCGTGATGGCTGAGTAGAAATGTACTTCATATATCTCAAGCATTTACCACATTTGCTCAGAATACGCCCTGAATCAGTTAGCGTAGAAAACTGTGCTTCAAATAATGCATCCATGTCTTCAATCTGAGCAAGATAGAAAGCCACAGAATTAGTCGAACAAATGAACAATGTAGCATACATATGTGCAACTTGGTTGCAAATTTCACATTGAATCATTGTGGACAATATTTGAAAATGAAAAAATATAGAAGAAAGCTGTGGAACATTTCATGATAACATAAATCCAACACGCAGCAACTCACAGATGTTTTAAAAGGATTTCAAACTTCAAAGTTTTACAAAAGCATATTTTATTAATAAAAGGTTTGGCATACAAAAGTAAGCATAGATGGGAAGACCGAAGCAGAAGATGTAACCAAGCCAGGGAAATATTAGATAAACTGTGACCTGATTCAATTAAGACAGAAAACAAGAGAATCAATTATTTTTAAATTTTTAATCAAACAAGTTCAAAAGAACATGATGTTCAGGTTAGGGTGGAGGAAGGAGGATCAAGCAGAAAACAAACTTAAATCCAGAGAAATCATTTAGTAGAGACAATATAAACAAATAAAAACCTATTGTGCAGTGAAAATTGAAAGAAAACAAAAAATTGTACATTGTGACTAAGAAGGCAAGAACAAACACTAACACATAGTTAACCAACCTTTTTGACAAAGTAACTAAACTTCTGCATGAACTGTTGGATTACATGCTGCACCACATGACGATGATCCACCTGACCCTTGGCAATAAGAGTAATTTGTTGCTCGATGAAGCTACGAATATCAGGCAGGCAGAGATCTGGATCTATTGCTTGATAACCTCTTACTAATGTTATGCCTAATGTGGTTGGGACAAGCTTTCTGCCTGCTTGTACCTGCAATTTGATTTAGATGAATATCCAGACAATGATGCATCTATATAGGCCACATGTCTATATCCATTACCTGCACATAATTCCGCTCACATATGTTGTTAATATGAACAGGAATCGATGCATCTGTTCCTATTCCATTCTTCTCCATCAGGGATATCAGCTCACTTTCAGTAAGGAAATCTGGAGGACTGGTGCTCCCCTGTAGAATTTGTGGTGTTAACTACGTGTAATACACACGGAACTCCAATGGGAAATGAATTTCAACCTTTTTTCTTCTCCCCAGAAATGGTTATATATATGATTCAACCATCCCAAACTTTTATTATGTTTGAATCCAAAAATACACCATGAACAGTTTCCATTTATGGCTTTACCCAATAGAACTCATCACCAACACCAACCCAAAAAAAACAAAAAAGACTAGAAATGACTAGAAGTTAGGATCAAAACCAAAATACTGTCTACAGAAACTGAATTTGAGTCAGGAGGCTCCACAGTTACCTCATAGAGCTCCAATTTTGATACTTCTATTTTCTGCCCTTTTATAAATGATGGGATATTTTTATCATTTATGGCCAACCAAGGCATAATAGCAGTAAATCCTTTGGTGACAACATGCTGCCCTGTACAATGAAAGGACTCTCCGCCAATGGAAAATTCAACCTTTCTCCTGGAAGGATGATAATAATGTATGAGAAAACTAAATGTTTATCAAGTTCATGCAATAAGGCAAAGCAAGGGCAGGTGAATATTTGCAAAGGTTTAGACAGAGATTAAGTTTAGAAGAAATAAGCATAAATATTATGACAATATATTGTGTAGAAATTATATGAATATGATTATGACAACAATATGGAGGAAGCCACATCCTGGATCTTATATCTTGTGCACTTTTGCTACAGTCAGACAAGGACAAATTGGAAGAAAGAAAATTCCAATAGGTTTAAGAGCCTACATATCTATGAAATTACAAAGAGATATTACCTTGGCCCATTAAGTTGTTATAGAATGTTTGACATTTGTACCCAGTAATCCAGTATTGCTACCATTATCAAAATGATTAAATATTTAAACAAGATAACAAGTAAAGACCGCAACAAGCATAAATTAAGCAGATTGTTGCTGATAACACAATCCAAACAAAAGGCATGGGACATTTAAGGAATTACTTGAATGAAGTCAAAACGATAAGTTGATGATCTAGAAATGTTGAAACGGTATACATTTTACCTTATATACTTGCAGTCCGGAGACACTGTCCCTATGAAGTGTTGACAAATATATTGGTACAGCTTCCAAGCATCATTGCCCAGCATATCTTCTGCTGCTGATCTCATTGGAGTAATGGGAGGATGGTCACCTACATCTGTTCCTAATCGAGGTTTTTGATAACCATTGGTAAGTAGCCCTTGTACATAATTACCCCAAGTTGGATTATTTGTTTGTGCAGAGAGTACACCACGAAAGTCAAATGAAGGAGGGTATGCCGTGCTTTCCGTGCGTGGATAGCTTGAGAAACATTGTGCAGAAACCAATCAAATGTTAGTACATACTACAAATTAAGTAAATATTACATTATTAATATAAAAGACTAGCAAATTATGAGAAAACCTGATAAAACCTTGAGTATACAACCGTTCAGCTAGTTGCATAGCCATCTGAGGCCCAAATCCAAGAGCACTTGAAGCAACCTGGAAAGAACATTGTACCCAAGTTATTTTATATTAACTCGAGAAATGAACACTGAATTCTGAATAATTATAGACTGATTTTTAGGCCAGATTTGAGTACAAACATCAACAAACAGAGTTCCCCCAAATAAAACGTGATTCGGTAACAATGGAATTTTGCATCTAAGACACATACAGACAATTCAAATGTTGTCATTATTTATAATATAAACGTTATCTTCTTCATGTGATTATTAACCTTTAGAAGATTCACTGTGTTTAGACCAACAGGACGACTTTTGGTTTCCTGTTTTTCTGATATTTCGGTAACTTCCAAAAGTCCATCTTCAGAAACCAGCTTTTGAAACATCATAGCAACCTGCAATGGCATAAAAGTATCAAATGGGTGTCCTTTGTTTGTTGGCTTGAGACTAAGAAAGAACACAAATATAAGAGAATAGAACATTTCACATTTATGTCAAACAATTTGCCACGTTGCCATTCTAGCTGAATTTCATAGCCATTTTGAATTATGTAAGGGTGCAAACTCCAAAACTTTTCTGGCTTGAAAGTGTTTATTTGTAAATACCGCTGCACACAAAATCCTAAGGTAGGAGTTTGACACGGTCCATAGCTGAAATAGGCAGCAATTAGGCCAATCAATAACTTCATCAAGGCTTAACCAAAATTAAATTATTGACTCGAGAATGATGATAAATTAGAAATTTTGTGATGAGTAAAAGAACAAGAATAGCATAACAGAACAAACACAGAAAGACATAATAATTATTAATTTATTACAAAGGGATTAAAATCTACTTGAATTAAAAACTGAAAAGAGAATAAAGTATATCATGTCACATTACTAATTGTTCCAAAAGCTTGAACTAAAAGAAAATGGATTCCTGATATATACCAAGCTGATCTTTAGAACACACTAGTATCATTGCAAGAAGAATAGAAAGTTGATCAGTCTTTTTCTTTTCGAATTAGCAGAAACAGAATGAGGCTTTAAGCATTAAGATTTATAAACTTCAAAATGTTAATAGCCTTATGTGGTTCAGTTGTACTCAACTGACTGAGATTTCTCCAGTCCAATAGGGTCCAATTTACAAGCCTAAAACTAAGCAAACCCTCACAGCAATCAACATCAACTTTAATTTCTGTCGCAATTCCCGTGGCAAGGTTAATAGTTGAAGCACTAAACTGCAAATATCTATTCAGCCATTGCTACTCTGGGAAATGGACAAATTACATTATTCTGATTTCTAATAAATATAAATAACAAGATATGACTGTCATTCTTCATCAATTAAAAAAAAAAAGGAATAGAGCAGAAAACTAACGAGATGACTCTGGAATCTAGGTTCCCATATTTTCCCTGGAAATAACTCGTTTGAAATCGAGTAAAGGCAACTCCAACCTTCAAATCTATCTCTTGCCTAGCATCTACAGCAAGCGCCTCATCTCTGTTGGGTCTGACAAGGTTGTCTAGAGCCTTCACAACATCTTTCTCAGTAACAGAAGAGAACCGTGCACGATAAGTATCATTTATATGGAAACCAGTAGACTTTATAACTGCAACAACATTCAATATTTCATATGGTTCAAAATATTATCTGAAAGTTGAAACTTTAAAGTTGATTGACTCATTTCAAGCAATAGTGAATGTAAAGGCATGATTCTGCATAAAACAAGATATCCCCGTAGAATACAAGGTGAGATTTAACATGCACTGTAAATGGGGAAGGGAAATTCAAATGTTGGGAAGGCCAACCTCTGGCTGTGTAACCAATACACACAAAGCACCAAAAAGAATAGAAAAATAATTCCTTGGTATTCACAAGTTGAAACGTGGCACGCAAGGCCACTCTTAGCTGGTAATTCCTTCATACTACCTAAAGGAGTATCTAAAACAAACAAAGGATAAAGTTTTAGATGCAAATACTAAGGTTCCAGTTTAAACAAATCGAATGATTATTGACTAAGAGTCTTTTTAAAGGACAGAGATTGGACTGAAGAGTTCTGTTCATATGTAACATGGGTACTGTGGCAGTATTATTTATATTTTAATGTTCTATTAATTTCTATTTGTGCAGGTTACCTTAGACACCAGAAATATATTTGTTCAAAGGACTAGGGTTTGTTTTTTCAAAAACCAATTCAAAACTGACATCATTAAAATAATAATTTTGCATACCAATAACAGAGCACAGACTGGCTATACTCAATAAAGTATCAAAAAATTAAGAAGAATAGCAATGGTAGTGAGATATATGTTAAAAGGAAAAACAATAGTTACCCTCAAAACATATATTTTCTCCTTCACGATCACAATCTAACCACAATACCAAATAACGACATCCACGGGCTTCTTGACTTAAATGTCTACAAATATGTGCCTGAATGAAACAAATGTGTTAATAACTGCAGGAAATCATCACAACAAAGTCAACTGTAGATGATGCATCTCCACAGGCAGTATAACTCTATGCTTAAGCAGTTAGCAAGAATTAGTGGAACTAACACTTTTCAAACCACGGATCTCATAGAAAAGCAGGATCTAATACTGAAAGGAAATATTTGTAAAGAAATACCTTTGGGTTTGATTCATTCTTTATAACCTGAGCTTGAAAAAGATCTAACGGATCTGTGGCTGCCCAATCTTGATATTTACCAGGAAAATCTACACTAGATTATCAACAAAAGATAGAAAAACTGCAGTGAATGCTCAAAACACTCGGGATTATACACGTGTAACAAGTAACATGCAGCAAGACCAAATAGCATGGTTTGCACCATAAACTGTTCCAACCTTGAAAAAAAATAGTAGGAAACAAGATAGAATTTCTTGCTTTGCATGCCACTCATTGTGAGTTTCTACAGTATTCATTAACATTTAATCTAATACAAGTTCCACTTGAAGGAAAGACAAGAAAAAGGAGTGCAAATGCATCAATCATATAATATTTCAAAAGATAAACAAGCAAACAAAAAAAATTGAAAGGGAAATCTTAATAAGTGATATTCTCCTCGAAAAAAGATAAGACAAATACCTGAATACATGCCCAATAACTGATGTTACTCTAAACTGTGCAGGCGATCCAAGAAACTTGCCATCAAATTCATGAACTTCCGTGCTTCCCCTTCTCGTAAACATCTGCTTCAAGAAGTTGTATTGCCAAAAATAATATGCAAAAAATGTAGTAAAATTGTAAATGATTAAGAAGAAGAAGAAGAAGAAGAATTTAGTGTAATTTGTATACAGTATGAAACAATCAGAAATCATGTCAGTTAGGAGATTTAAAGTAATTATTAAAAAGTTATGATTCAAATATGAAATGCGAACCTGAGCGTGAGAGAGAACAGAAGCAATAGAGAGAGCCATGCTGGGCTTCTCTGCGACCTGAAAGAATAGAAAGGCAGAAAACAAAAACGTAATAGTGATTAGTGAGTAAATAAAAGCTCACAATAACAAAATATGGAAACACTATTCATCCATCGATGACTGAGTTTATCTGACCATCAGAACTTTGGGAATGGGAGGCGCCATCTCTCTCTCTCTCTCTCTTCTGCTGTTTCTTCACCTCTTTCCCTTGCGAACAGTAATACTTTAATATGGGCAATACAAAACATAAATAATTATTTTATGTAATTAAATTCTATAAATATTAATTTATTATGATTAGAAATCATAATAAAAATAAATATTTTTAACATCTAAGTTACATATTTTAGATTGGTGATAAACAATTTATATTGTAATGTAAAGCTATTTTTAAAATACTGAAATTAAATTAAGAACTAAGATGGAAAAGATAAATTAAAAAATATAAAGGTTAACAAAAAAGAGTATAAAAATGGTAAAAAAAAGTAACATAGCAATATGATGAAACGACCTTTCCTTGTTATGATTTTTGAGTTTGTGTTCCTATAATGAGAGAGAGGTGAAAGTGAAACACTTCTGTTTTTACATTAAAATGTCTTTTGTACATATCAAACAACTCAATTTAGTTGTTGAGAGCCTCGAACCATACCTATAGAGGAGAGAAATGGAGAAAGGGAAAGAGATTTTACATTATTAGCTATGTTATACTTTCATTATAAAACTCAGAAACGGATTTTTGTCTAAACAATGTGCATAGTTTGTCATTCTCACTGTAACATGATTGTGATAGAATGGTGGCAAAATTCTTAAGAGAAAAAAAAAATAAAAAATAAAAAAGAAGAAGAAGCTAGACTCACAGTTGACGTGAGACAAATTTTACACTGAGAAAGAGAAAAATTGATTATTATTTATAAAAGAAAATTATCTCAATCATTTTACAGATAATACGCTAACGCCGAGGAAACAAAAGATTTTTATCCCAAGATATTACGCAACAATTCTTATTTCCGTTTTAAAAGCACGTTAATTTGAAATTAATTTCCAAAATAAAAAATATAATTATCATTAGTGATTAGTTAATTATCTTTTATTGTAACATGTCTATTCAAAATATTTACTAAATTCAATAATCAACACATTTTTTCCAATGTAATAAAATATGTAGATGAATAGTTTGTAATTTTTATTAAATAAATATATATATATATATATATATTGATTCTTGATTATTAAAATATGCATTCAAATTACCATTTAGTAAATTTGATAATCTTAAATTAATTTATAATTTGAAAATATTATTCAAATTCTTTTATTTAACATTATATATATTATATTATTAAAATTAAAATAATATATAAAGCTTGAAAAGTAAGCTTGCTTTTATGTCGCAAACTACAAACCTATTTATAAATTCATAAATTTATTAGACAAATATAAATTGATCAGTGTAAACATTAAGGGTCCTATCAATGAAATTCAAAATTGATTTAAACGTGTAATTACATTGATCTACAATAAAAAGTCTAACAATTAGTAATTTGAGTTGATAGTTATTAATTAATTTTTAATTTTGTTTAAAATTAACAATAAATTAATTATTTATAATTCTATAGAATGTCACATGACAATATTTCTTTTAGAAAACATTCTTATATGTATAATATATATATATATAATAGTAAACTTTACTTTGAAGTTTTTTTAATTATTGATCAAAATTTAGACTCTATAATAATCATTGATTAGATATATCATAAATTGACTTCTACAATCATTAATCAACACGTAAAACTTTATAACGGTCGTTGATTAAATTTTAGCAAATTTAACATTAATGTGGGATTAAATTACTTACATAAATATCATTTATTACACATTTTTTCTGTATAAT
>PYAF01003910.1:349889-373606 GCA_007407185.1 Glycine tomentella | reverse complement strand
TTTTATTTTTATTGAGTAAAGTATTATATTATATCTATTCTTAAATTTATTTTTTTAAAATAGTTATTTAAAAATATATTTCATAAAAAACATACCAATTAAAGTAATATTTTCATAAATATGATGCTAAATTTGAAAGAATCCACAATTTTAGATTCATAGTAGTAGGTTATTCATTAAAAGTGAGTTTCATAATATTTTCTCATAATCTATATTACTTTGAAAAAATATTATTAAATTTACGTGAAAGACTCATAAGTAATGTTTTAAATAATTTGAAAAAACTAATTGAAACAAATATAGTGAAGATCAGATATTAAATTTAAAATCTTTAGTTAAGATGTAACATTAAAGATGCTTTTAATTTTCCGTAACTTCCAAACTTCGTTAATTTGTTAAAACATTGGAAGCATGTAACTTGCACATGCTTTTTAATTATTATTTTCTTCAAAATACTCTTACCCGAGTCCTTACCCAATTTACATGTCCAGTCTGACGGTGAATAGATGGCGAAGGGTGGTGGTCATTGTCGAGGTTGAGGAAGATGAAAAAAAGAGGAAGATGAGAATGAGGGGTACTGCCAGGATTAAGTTGAATGATTCTTTTGACCTTTCATTACATATTAACACTGGCAGTTAACTGTGTTAGTTTAGGGGGTGTCAAAGGAATGCATTTCAACATATGGATCTTGAGTGTAATAAATATAAAATACAAGGGGGCAAAAATAATTTGCTCCTTAGTTTATCAGTAATAGCATATAATTTTTACCCCAAGCACCTTTTAACGAGCTTAATGAATGTCATTTGATTAAAATCATTTTTTATTGTTATTTTGTATATAATAATAACAACTATTGATAATAATAATAATAATAATAATAATAATAATAATAATTGTGGGTATTGATAGCAAGTATAGCACTTGCACTCTATTGGTTTTGTTAGTAGAAAGACCTTTGTTAGTAGAAAGACCGACTCCTGTGTTTTAATTTCCCCTTTCCCATATTTCCAACCAAAAATTCAAATTCAACTATTGAGAAAAAAATAAATAAATAAAAGGAAATATGATCATAAGAATGAAGAGTTGCATCGACTTTGCAACCGACAATCTCTATCAGGTAAATCTGCCTAACTCAAAATAGTTTTTAGAGTAAGGGGGAGACTATTGAGACAAAGTCGTTTATGCTCACTAGAGTAAGAACGAAAGAATACAATCATTTCTCTTCAAATCATATGAACAAATTAATACAAAATGACACAATGTGATGATATTTATATATTACATCTGTCGTAACCAGAGAACCACGATGATTCTGTTAGTTTGGCAAGCTCACCATACTCTGCATTATTAGTAAATGGCTCAAACTGATCATTAACACTCTTTCGCTCCTTTGAGTCGTCATAACTGGGCATGACAACATCGTCATCATAAGTCGGTCGTACAGATTCCTTTGGCAAACGTGCTTCCAAAAGAAGCTCATTTAGTGTGATAATCTCCTTTTCATGTTTATTTTTCAACTTATCAATTTGTTTGTAGGCCTTGGCAGCTTCCTGTTCTGCATCCATAGCCCGTTTCTGCAAAATTACATGTTAAAGTCAGGCTCAGATAGTGAACCTGTGAGGGATCATTGGAATTTGGAAGACTTCAACGTCAAAAAATAATCATAGGCAAAACATGGGTGGATTTTGATACTCCAAATCTCATCACATAAAACTAGGCAACCATCTTACGACTATCATTTTCTAAATTTCATAATAGCTTGAGCATGAATAAACAGGTGTTAAAAAATGCTAATATATAACTAGTGTTCCTTGGTCTCTCAGTTTTTATCTATACAACCAGTCCTTTAAAAGTTGTCACTTGTAGGAACTAAGTTATATATAATTCTCATGAAAAACTACAATTGCTGCAAATGATGTTAACAAAAAAAAAAAAAAATGGGGCAGGGGGCAATGCTGGGGAAAGGATCCACTATTAGCAAAATTACAATAACAAGAAACTAAACATAATGTATTTTAAGTCATGCAGTTGACAAAATCATACATGGAAGTAAAATTGATTTGTTGCTAACCTGTGCAGTAGTGACAGCTTCCTCAGCCTCTTTAAGCCGCAAAAGCAGTTCACCAGCAGCTTGCACTGCTTCTGCAGTGTCCTTCAACTGAGACTGAAGCCCTTTATTTTCATCTCTTAAGATTCGCCGTTCTTTTTCTCTTTCTGCTTTTAACGCTGAAATTTCAGCAGCAAGGGCATTTATGAACTTAGACTCCGCACCTCGTACTCCTGCTCTGGAAGCCGCTTTCTTGACATCCTCAATTCCATCCTGGATCTGTCTATGCCTTGCAAGCAAATGGATGTGTTTCTCTTCCAAATCTGCATATTGCTCTAAAAGTCTTGCATGGCCTTCTATAGCCATGTGCATGGCTTCCTGAAGCTCCTGAGTACACTCCCTCTCCGCATCTAATTCCTGCTTCCTCTTTTCAGCTAGCAACCTGCTACTCTCAAGCTCAGCTCTCAGTTCTTCAGAAAGAGAAATCCACCTGCTTTCTGCCTCTGTCCATTTAATTCTTTCTTGTTCAAATTGTGCTTCAGTATCATTCCTGGATGATGCATGAGTTTCATTTGTTTCTTCTCTCTCCTCTGTGGACTCTGGAATGACAGTGAGGGTTGCTGCCATACTGGGCTCAGACGAGTAAGTCAATTGCAAAATCGGACATTGCTTCCTTGCTGATGTGGATTTAGAGTCTACATAAAATTGAAGCTGGCTTCTTAAACTTTGTATCTCTTCCATCAGCACTTCTCTCTCCCCCAATTTGTAGAAATTTTGATACTTCTCTAGTTCCTCTTGCACTTTTTTTAACTCTATCTCCATCTTCAAAACTTCTGGATGATTCTCATACTTATCCTTTAAAATCTGTGGATAGTAAATTAAGTATAAGTGTCTAATATATTAGACTATTGTCATAAATCTGAAACTGTAAAATAAAAGAACATATTTCTACCTTATGTTCATGGGTAAGAGCCACTAGCTCTTCCTCCATGAACTCTTCAGCGGGTAAAACACCATCCATAAGGCTCTCAAGGCGAAGAATTTTATCTTCCCTTGTCTGTGCAATTATGGCATTGCATTCCCTCTCATGCTTGTACTGTTGCACCTACAAATAGCATTGAAAACAGTCATTAACAACAACATACAAAAGATAAAACAGTGAGATGGTTGTTGATAGACAGAAAGAAATTTACCAAGCGATTAAGCTGCATTATCTCAGAAGTCTGCTTGGCACAGAACTCTTCGAGGGCCATTTCTCTCCTTATAGATCCTGCCAAAACCTTCTCTACTGCCTAAATAACAGAAGAAAAAGGTGTTATAATTGATATAATGAATTCAAGTTCTACTAAATAAATGTAACTGAATTATTGCACCTACTTTGATAACTTGCTTCTTTGGCTTATCAGCAGACTCAAGGCAATCAACAGGTATCAACTGTAGATTTGAATCATTGTCAGTCTCATTGGCATCAAGTTGAGCTCTGTTTTTACAATCACTACAGGTGAATAGAACAGAATCTTCTCCAACAATATCATCAAGAGAAGTCTGTAGGCCCACATCAACTTTGTTAGCTGGAAAAATTAATCTAGATTCTCTTGTTTGCAACGAAAACCTATACGGTGACTGCCTCAAAGCTGAATTACGTTTGTAACTATCCATAATTTCAAGACCATGCCGTATGCTTGCTGCTAAATTTTCTGTTTTACTAAGGAAATTTGGAGCTGTCTGACTAGACAAGGCCGAAGTTGAGCTTTTCTTATTGATGGTTTTCATGTCCAAATTTTTTTCAACATGAAGATCATTCTCAGAAGGAGACAGCCCTGTTGATGTCCTCAGACTTTTCCTGCTGTTGCTGATTCTAGGTGAAACACTTGGAGCTGGGGATTTAAGGATTGGGGATAAATCACACTGAACTATGCTGAGGCCGGAAGGTGAGACACAATTCGTTGCTACACTAGGAGAATCAGTTTCACCCACAGGACAAGAGAAACTGTTTCGGACCATTGCACAGGATGGTTCTTCATTCAAACCTTTACTGCCAGAGCAACTAGGTATATTTTTCTCCTCACTAGGTTGAGCCAAATCCTGATCATCAGTGTTCATTTCGTTGTCATTATTGTCTACAATATTACAATTACTCGGCATATTGGCATTGCAGGAAACTCCATCATGGTCCTCAACACCTTCCTCATCAATCTCCATCTCCTCATCACCATCTTCATCAAGACAGGATAATGGTGGTGGTCGATTAAGGCTGGATTGTAACAAGTTCAAGCTTTGTCGGATCCAAGCTGCTGAATGACCTCCACTTGACTCCATTGGGTTGTAACCATTTGCTTTAATTCGATGAAGCTCATCCTGTTGATTATTTGTGTTGTTGAATCTCGATGCAAATTTCAAAATGAAGAATGGAAAAACAGAACGTGATTGAGAATTATGGAAAAGAACATACCCTTAGTTGCCGAATCACTTGTCGCAAGTGCTTCACATTATCTTCCATAACTTCATTAACAACTGCCTTGTTCTTGATAGCTTTGGCACGTTGTGCAAATCTCAGTGTACTGAATGTTTCACTCCTACAACTGCAGGACCGAGTCATTTAAAAAATTCTGTAATACAGAAAGACCCGAAGATAAAACATTTCAAATGACCAGTGCTTTACATACTACCTTTGTGCTGGTGAAATAGCACAAATCATTGCTAATTTTGCATTTCCTCCTAGAGACTCCTGCAACAAAAATGTCAACCTAGAATCTCTATACGGTATATGCCGCTGCTTTCCTGTTTGAGAGACTTCCGCAAGGATATTTATCAGATTCCTGCAGTACAATTTGACCTCAGTAAGTTCTAGAGCTCCAATAGAAATCCTAGATTCTCAAAAGCATTTGCATTTCTGCCATTATCTAGTTGTGTCCATTGTCTATATTTCACTGCTCTAAATTACAATCGCAGTTTCCAAAGTATTCAAAGCTTTAATTCACCATTTGTAATTAATTATCTTGAACACTGATATTTGCTTTCAATGTAATACACACACATGTTAAACCATACCCAAGCTGTGACAGTGATCTATTAATATTGCCAGCTTCCTTCAATCGCTCTCCTGCAGCACCTGTTGATTTTTGCCGTTCTGACCCAGCTAGATCAACAAGATTGATCCTACTTGTTTTGAATCTGCTCATACCATCTGCTGCACTCTGCAAACATGAATTTACTTCAAAACATCTTTCAGATGTATGTGCCAAGAATAATAATGAAACATCTATTTACAGCTCCATTGTCAACTGAGTAATATATCCTAAACAGAAAGTTCTTTTGGCAAACAGTTAATGAGAGACAGTGAATCACCTTGCATCGAGATTCAACAACACAAATAAAAACAGTATGCGAGCGGGAACTCTCAGAATTTATACTGGTTGCACCAGTTCTCCTGTTCGATAATCCCTGCATAATGAAAGGTAGATGATAGTGAAACACGTTGTGAACGGAAGATTTGGGGCAACCTTAACTGCTATCAGATCTACATTGTATTAAATCTATCTAATTGAAACAAAACAAGAATAAGCCTTTCAAGCAAGTTCCTACACAAATGTGCTTTTGAGATTCTTGACTCTTCCAAAAAAACTTTACAAATGTGAAACTAGAATTTTAAACTTTAAATGAAATCATAAGATTGCATAACATAAAATCACTTGACTTTCTGGTAATCAATAAGCAACTTGAGTGTTTTCCATTGAGTAACTCATATTCAAAGCATAAAAATGACCTGCTATAGAACAGCAGTAAAACTAGTTCCACTAACACTAATCATATTGTTAGATATTGAACGGTAAGACAATGCTCAAAGTAGGTCATAAAAAGAAACAGAACATATGTCATGATACAATGCCTGTGGTAGAGGTAAGTATGACAAATACCTTTATTAAAAGCTGAGTTACATCGTTAATTGAAGACACATCCTCCTCTGTAAGATTTTCAACATAGACACCAGACTTCACATCTTCTCTAATCTGGATAAAGAACAAAATATCAGTTCCAGGTCCAGCATAAAGCAGTGAAACACGAGAACAATAAATAACACCACTGGTGTTTCAGAATTTACCTGTAGGTTTTTCTGATTCGGATCCAACAGATCCATGATTTGCTCATTATATATCTGCAAATGCAAAAACAAACTTAGTGTCAAAAGGACTAAACTAGCAATTTTATGCAGGTCAGGAACACAGAAAGAAACAATTTAGAGACAATCAACCTCAAGAAAAGAGCAGTGGCACTGATAGTTGAGTTGGTTGTCAGAATGCTTAGTTTGCTCCTGTACAGGAAATACAACCGTAAACACCACAAAACAGCGCAAACAATCTTCAAACGAGGAATGGAAATTGAATGCTTACTTCACTTATGCGAGCAAAGAGTCGCTGAAAAACACGGGGGGCAAGTCCTTGCTGATCATTTTCCTCGGACAAACAATTGGCAGGACCCCACATTGTATAAGTCTTCCCGCTCCCAGTCTAGCAAGTTTGAAAGCACAGCATCATCAAATTCAACAGCATTAGAGCAACAACAGGACAAAACTAAGAGGAAAAAGTCAAAGGGAAGAGAAGAAAAAAAAAACCTGTCCATAAGCAAAAACCGAACTATTGAAGCCGGCCAAACAATGCTCCACCAAAGGCACCCCAACGTGTTCGAAAATATCCAGCTGGAAAACGGAATCAGAAACAGAAAGTGAATCAAATAATTCCGAACAAGATACTAATAAAATAAAAGAAAAGTATTCAGTATTGACTATTGAGCAGAAACAAAAATAGAAAGCATGCCTGAGTAGCCGCCATGTCGGCGACGGAATCGAAGGTGAAGTTGTGTCCATTAATGGACAAGGAATCATTGGAAACCTTCTGAACTGTGGGATCTCCATCGTCCTTGTCCGGAGACAGCGGCCTCATCCTGACAATAACCTACAAAAAAAGCAAGAAGTGAAAATGGGGACTGAGATGAACGACATTTAGAGAAATGGAGAGTTGAAAACCCTAATTGGCGATGAGAGAATTACCTTAACGCCGGAATCGGAGGGTGCGGGGAGGGAATTGTCGGTTAGGGCATCGGCGGCGGTGGTGAGCTTGCGCTTGAGAGGGTTGGAAGAAGGGGGTCTCGGGGGCAAGGGGCTCTTCAATTTGGCAGGGGAAGGAGTAATGAGATTGGGATCGGAGGGAGGGTCGTTCTCTTTGGAGGGTTTGTGTTTGCGAGAAGAGGGACGGGGTTTGGCGGAGCTAGTAGTTGGGGTGGGGCTTGGCGAAGAAAGAAGCTCTGCTGCGTCCCTGAGAGGGTTTCTTGGGAGCATGAAGTGCTTCATTTTTTTGTGGAAGAAGGACAGAGAGAGCGATGGAAATGGGGAGAGGTAAGAAGAAAGAAGAAAGATGGAAGAGAGAGAGAGAGAGGAAAGAGCCGTTGGAGGGATTAAGATTTTAAAATTATTAGAGAGAGAAAATGAAACTTTTTGAATTTGTGTTAGATTGGATCTGGAGCGTCTCTTTGGATTCGGACACCCGCAGAATACCAGGATCCGATTAAGTAATGGACTCGGATCTGGAGCGTCTCTATTATTCATTCACTACTTTCTTCAACGGCGTTTTTTTTTTTTTTTTTTTCTTTTTACTTTTAAAAATAAAAATAAAGGTATAAAGTGTCTCTCTTTCAACTTACTGGCAACTGCATTGGTATGCCTGGGAAGCAATTGCGAGGCGGAAGCAACGTGCTTCAGTAGCAACTCCCGTTATTATATAGGTCAATAAATGTTGTGCGCGAGATAATTAGAAGCAACGATGTTTTCCATTGAATTCTTAATAATTTTAATCTTTTTTTTTTCATATAAATGACTACTTTTTCCGATGTTTCAAAAAACTCTATTTCATTCTTTTTTTTTACAAGTTAATTGAAGAAATTCAATTTGTTTAATCAAATTCCCCAACCCCCTCTCTTTTTATTTGTTCACTACGTATTATATGCAATTAAATATTATATGGCAGAAATATTCTAAGTTGGAAAAAATAGAAACTAAAAAACAACTATAAAATATTATTTTAATATGTGTAACAGATATATGTATATATATATGTTACAAAATATTATTCCAACGGCTAAATAAGTAATTAATGGATATATTTCAACAGCTAATATTTGTGTGGTTAGTAATAGATTTTTTTTATAATATAAATAGAGTCCAATTCGAAGTAAATAGAATCCAACATTATATATTATATGAGATTAAGGATGGAAATAAGTCAAGTCAGATTTGACTTGATTAAATTCAATTTAATTTAAATAATATAAAGTTTGGTCTGACCTTTATAATAATTATAAACAAGCTTTTCAAAAAATCCTAAAAGTACCAGTTTGATCTTTATAACAAAGAAGTCAGGTCAAGTTAAAGATCCCTCATAGGCAGAGTCATTTTCATTCCTAAGTGGGATACTTTCTAACATATTATATTTATTTAGATTAGGAAACTTATGACAACTTACTCAAACTTATAAGACATAAAAGAAAATTGTTTGTTCAACATAAAAAAGCAACAAGGATGTAAAACACACATTTGGAGTGCTTCTTCAATCTTGGTTCACAAATATTGTAGGTGACCTTGTGCGTGTTTGAAACATGAACACAATCAAACAAATAATATATTCAGACATCATATTTCATAATATCATTATCAAAGAAAAACGACACATAATAATTATAATTTTGACCATCATTATGAGCATCCCACTAATAATGTGCTGACAATTAACATACATATTAATTTCCATTTAGGCCTTGAATCATATTTGCTTAGCAAAAAGGAAGTCTATGATCCAAAATGTTATCACAAACTTCAAATGGACCTTGTGGAACATATTTAAGATTTAAAAATATCTTAAACGTGATAATCAACAAAATTAATTATTATTTTAATCATATAACTTTTATTATTTCAATTTAGATCTTTTGTGTTATTGGTGTGAAATTGACTACTTTCATAATTTTAAAAATATTTAATTATATTTATATTTGATTTTTAGTTTTTAAAATTTTTAAAATCAGCTAGAAATTTTCTTAATTTTGAAATTTTCTTAATTTTGAAATTTTAATTAATTTATAAATAATGATTATATTAAAAATTAATAAAAAATTATGAATCCTATATGATATACAAGTTTTTTGGCGGAATTCTTGGGTATAATGCTGAGTGATGAAGTAACTGAATGGTCAGGGGAAGAATCCTGTGTTGAGAACTTCATCCCATTAAGGTTGACAACCCGGACAACTACTCAACATTTCATTGATTGGTACGAGAATACACTTGAGGTATTTAGGACTCTGGATGTCCCAATTTGATAATTTGAGTTCGTGTGTAGAAGATTAAGGATTTTGCCATGTGTTAATCAAAGTGTACTAGAGGATTGATTGTTGAGATGTTATAACTCTATAAATATTAGTTTCCCCCAAGAGTCTCGTAATTATACTCAATTTTGTATGATTGATTGTTGATAGTTGTTCTACCAAGCTTTCTATTGCATATATCTCATCAAAGATTAAGAAAACTAAAGATTAGGACTCGAAGATCATTTTGTATTTATTTATAGAAAAATTCTTAGGTGTAAGGGGCAAAACATTTTTCTTTTAATTTTTCTAAGTAGATTAATGATAATTTTTATTTTTTCTAGATAAATTACTGACATGACGAATAATGAATGGATCAGAGTAAGGTACACCTAAGAATTTAATTTCTCTTATTCATAGCTGTGTGAGTTAATTAGGGTAAAATTATGTAACAGTTTACAAACTTTTTTCTTAATTTCCAAATATCATATTTTATGCATCTCGAAACAACTCGATTTTGAAGTGCATTAACAAAAAAAAAAAATTATCGCATAAAAATCGATTACTCGGAATATAATCATACATAAAAAAATTTTTTATATATTGAAATGTATATCTGATTCTTTTTAAAATAAAAATTATACATAAAATATACTTTATGAAGATTAATATATTATTTTAATGAAAAAATAGAAAAATTTACACTTTTAAGTTTTAACTTATATGGATGAAATTTTAATGAAAATGAATGTTTTTTATATAAAAAATAGAGAATTTACACTTAACTTATATATATGGATGAACTTTTTTAATTACTGAAAATTTTGGTCCTATCAAAATTAAGATCTATGTTTCCTAATTAATATATATTCAGAATTAATTAAGAATTCATGTAACTGTTATTATCTTTACTGTGAAACTAATATGTAAAATCAATTTGTAAACAAAACGAGTTCAAATTAACTGGCTCCCATCTACATTCACCACAGAAACCATAATCAGAAGTCAGAAGACGTTTAGAACAAAACTATAATATAGTTATTATTCACTTTCTTTGGTACATATGGCAGGTAAGTAAGATTTCAACTCGTAGTTGATTTTTGTTGTTCTGCCCCCAGATATACCCATTACAAAAAGTAGAGGAAAATTTTATTAGAAGAAAATTAAAAAGCTCACTTGCAATTACAAATACCGCCATTGGTTATTATTATATAATTAATTATCTCCAAATTAAAGCATGCATGCATCTCAAAAATCTTTACTGGATGGTGCTGCTGGCGCAAAATGGAGGAGTTGCTTGGAATGAAGCCATGGCTTGACCACCACCACAGAGGTGAACATTTTGTGAACCCCTTTATGAGTAGCTGAGATCTTCAAGTAGTACTTCATTCCTGACACCACTTGTTGCTGCGCCTCCACAACCTCTGAAAAGTTCAACTGTTCTCTTCCATTGTTCTTCCATTGTTTCAAACCGCGGTTGTACTCCTCCACGGCGAACCTTCCAAGCTCTTGCACTTCCCTGTTCGTTCTCACGTCGGGGATCTCCGTCTTCCCCCCCACCATTCGTGCACAGGATGCAGAAGAGAGAACCGAGAGCAAGCTCAACACAATCGTCAAAGCCGCAGCCATTACAACTTAATGAGTACTAAGTCAATGTTTACTTTGTTAATTAGAAGTAGAAATTAAGTAGTAAGCACTGACGAGGATATGAAAGTTTGAAGGTGTTGTGTGAGATATATATAGTGCGGTTGGTGCATGTGTTTGGTTTGGACACGTAAAGGCAAAGATGAGACGACAATGCAAACGTTATGCCGCGTTTGTTTTTTCTTTTTTTATGCGGGATGGGGTTTTGGAGTTATTGTTGTGAATGAGATGATTGAGTTATCTATATCCCATTGGGTTCTGGTGCAAGTCATGGGGGCATGGCAGAGACAATTTATATATATATATATATAGACATACATGTTGCTGTTCTAATCTGGTGCCGTACGTGGTCCTTGCATTGCATAATGCATATTGCGTTTTGATGTTTTAGCGAGGAGCTGACAGATAAGCAACTATCGCTTTTGAGAAACTGCCACGTTATGCTTGCATGCTGCAAGCAGCACAGCTAGCTATCTATGGTGTGACTGTGAATGTGATGTTGGCATAGAATGAAATCAGTGACAGCTAGCGAAGTGGCTATATATTCATCGACATCGAGAGTGGCAATAGTTGCTTAATTTGTTGTTTTTCTGGTGCTCGCTAGCTCTAAATTAAATATGTGCTATGTATGGTTCATAAACAATACTTCTTTTCTTATTAACAAGATTCAGATGAATCGAATTTCCGCCCGAACTTACTAGCTAGAAAGAAGCTCTGCGGTTCAAAGGGTACTTGTAGAGTATTTATAAGATCATTACATATGCAACGAAACTCATATCTTTATTATAAGATTTTATTCTTACTTTTAACATTACTTTTAGGGAAATGTTTGATCATCACTCACAATCTTATTTAACATGTAGAGAGAGAAAAATATATAAATATCAATGAAATTTATGATACAATAAAAAGAGAGATAAAGATAAATAAACGATGTTAATAGGATATTTATAATTAAAAGAATGTTTATGGATCAATACTCCTACTTTTAATTAAGAAACAACAAATATATTATAAATATTCTTAAGTCTTATCTAACTTAAATATATATAAATAGAAGAGATATAATAGATGATCAACATAATAATTAATAAGTAATGTATGTGATGATGTAAAAAGAAATAAAGGAGAAATTTAGATCATATAGGTGTTTATTAATTTGTAATATTAAAAAATAATTTATTATTATTTTAAAATAAGTTAAGTTAAACATACTTTTGTTAAATTTTTTCCATCTCACTTTCTAATTAGGAAGATAAAGAGTGTATAGAAATGGAGAATTTGGAGATACAAGAGTCTTTGTGAAATGTGGCGCAAGTCTTTGTTTTCTGTTTTTTATCACTAATATTTACAAAAAAAACACTTTTATTATTTTACAACATTTATGTTGAAAACGATGACACAATTAATAAAAAAGGTGAATGTAGAAAACGATAAACACAATTAATAAAAAAACTGCAATATAAAAACTTTGGAAATGAGTAAAATAAAATGGGCCTATATGATTATTGACTTCTGCCTAACTTATAGCAGAAGCCCAATGTCCATCACAGTTCAAACAACACAACACATTTGATTGAGGAATCCATATAGAACTTGGTCACTCGCCTCGCGCGCACCACTCTCTTTCTTTCCCGTTTCCGTTTTCGCCCAGTAACTGTTTGACGAAATGCCCCAACCATGCACTTCCTCGTTGCACAGTCCCCTTCGCTGCTCTCTCCCCATTTGACCCCTTCCCTCTTCCCTCCACTCTACTTCTCGTTCAATGAAAGTTGATTGGATTCGATGGTTTCTTTTACAAGTTATTTTATTTATAGAAGAGCAGAGAACCCATTGCAAATCCTTAAATTTCGTAGCATCTTCTTTTTCTCACTGGAAGCTACAAGTTGGCAAACATATGGTACCTTGAGACATTGTCATTCGGGGTCAGAACGGGGTAAAAATCAGAAATTGACAAACAGGGTGGGGCTTTTCTGGGACTTGGATAATAAACCACCCAATTCAATCCCACCTAATGAAGTTGCCAATAAGCTGAGAATAGCTGCATCTTCCTTTGGTGTTGTTCGTTATATGGTGGCTTATGCAAATAGCCACACTTTTAGCCATGTCCCTCAAGGTGTCCGGGAGAGTAGGAAAGAGAAGGAACTGTTGTATCGTTTAGAAAATAAGGGTGTTATCAAGCCAAATCAACCTTATCGTTGTAAGGTTTGTGGGAGAAAGTTTTATACTAATGACAAGCTTGTTAACCATTTCAAGCAACTGCATGAGAGGGAGCACACGAAAAGGATGAACCAGATAGAGTATGCTAGGGGGAGCAGGAAGGTGAAGTTGGTGGCCAAGTATTCTATGAAAATGGAAAAGTATAAGAAGGCTGCAAGTGATATTCTCACTCCCAAAGTGGGGTGCGATTTGGCGGATGAGCTCAAACGGGCTGGTTTTTGGGTTCGAACAGTGTCAGATAAGCCACAAGCTGCAGATCAAGCACTGCAAAGCCACATTGTGGATATCATGGATCATAGGCGGGTTGAGTGTGTAGTCCTTGTGTCTGATGATTCTGATTTTGTTGACGTGATAAACGAAGCAAAGATGCGATGTCTGAAGACGGTTGTCATTGGGGATATTGATGAAGGTTTCTTGAAGAGGACTGCTGATACTGCATTTTCTTGGGAGGAAATTCTGATGGGGAAAGCTAAAAAGCAGGCTGTTTCGGTTGTGAAAAACTGGAAGGATCGTGATATCTTAAAAAGGTTGGAGTGGACATACAACCCTGATGAGGATAAAAATAATTTCAGTCTGAATAATACCGTTACTGAAGCATCTGAAGATGATAATATTGAAGATACCTGTGAAGAAGTTGATGATGCCTATAAGGATGACAGAGGTTCTTGGTGGGAATTAGATTCTGATGATGATGCCACAAATGGACAATCAGGCAAATTATCTGGTTTATCGGTGAATAGGTGAAACTCACTTGACCTTGTACTTGGCAAACATTTATGTGTGTAGAAAATAGTATTTTGGTCTCAATTTTGTGAGGTAACATTGCTAGTTACAAGTTATGGATGGTTGTGGTAACTTTGAAAATGAAAGCAGTATCTGATATTCTGATTTATCAATTATTATTATCTCTTTTGCTTCCCAATTTTTACAGTGCCACTTTTGTTTTGTTTTGCTTAGTCATGTGCTGGGATATTTCATTCAACAACATTTATTTTACTCTTAAAATCAGGAATCAGGGCTTTTCGTAGGTAGTAGTGAAATATTGTGGCATGGTGCTCCTATTGTTTATTATATTCCATACACTGTAAGGGGGAGTTAGATAGTTAAAGATGCCTCTCTTTTTTTTTAGTTCAATTTTCTCTTACATGACCTACTAACATTACTACAGATTCTAGCTATTGACATTCAAAAACTTTCACCATCTATAGCTCTCTACTAGTTTCATAATTAATTAAATACATCCATTATGTTAGTCACATACTTGCATGATCCAATGAAATAAATAGTAAACGGTAGAATTGGGAGGAATAGTAGCCTATTCTTGTGGTAACTCATAGGATCCAGGCCATCTCTACATGCTGCCATTCTCCCTTTCTTTATGTTCAACGCTGCTCTGCATAGCAGTTACCAGCCCTATATAAAAAAAAGTTTTTTAAAAAAAAAAACACAGGAAAAATCTACACAAATTTATCAGCTAAATGTTCAATCATTCAATGTACCTTCGTCAATTGAATGGCTGGACCACCTTGACCTTTGTGAAAAGTGAAAACAGTCCCATTGGCAACTTGCCAATTATATAAATGCATTCTACTTTTTTTATTAAGACTATTTTGTAAGGATAAAATACGTTTTACTTATAAAACACGGTTTCATTTTATTTAGTTTGGTTCTAATTTTTGTTTGTTTGTTTTAATTATTGTAAATTTTAAATTGTCTTTTTCACATCGAAGTAGTAACATGTCATGTAAATAGTTGTATCATAGAGAAAAAAGTTATATAATTATTTATTTATTTACATATTATCTTACATTTTATTGGAAATGAAGACTATTTTTAAAATCCTAAATTTACTAATATTAAATAATAATTTTTAAGCTAATTAAAAAAATATTTAACTAAGTTAGTCTTTTATTAACACGTTTAAAAGAAATGTTAGTAATTAATTAAATACCCTAAAAGTATTCAGGATGTATCTAGGAGTATATTAAAAGGGGGTCCAATTTTTTCACGTAATTATTTAAATATTTAAATTCTAATAAATAATTATTTAATAAATAATAACTTAAAAAATGTTTATTATTAATGTTCTGGATGAAATTAAAATTTTAATCTACTACTCAAAAAATTTAAAGCAAATATTAACACAAAAACATAATTTTTTAATATATATATACAAAGAATCTTAAAGGACGGAACCAAGGAGCATATTTACCCTCTAATCTGTCCCTCAAACATGAAGTATTAATCAATCTATATTTATTTTATATTGTTAATAAATTACTTTTAAAATAATTATTATAAAAATTGATAAACTCAATTTTTTTAATAAAATGTTATTATCAAATTTTACGCATACAGAACTATTTTATCTTAAAAATAACCTTATATCTCAATATCAATTATTTATTATAAATTTAAAATTAATATATATTAAAAATACAAATGTATTATTGCAAGGTTTACTCATATAAAAATAAATATTTATCATGTGAATGACAGGAATAAAATAATTGATACACCGTTCGTTTTTTAAACTATAACATGCTTAGAAGAGAATTTATGTTGTACAAACTCACATATATAATTCACAAACTTAATTTTATAAATAAGTTTAATAAGTTTTTCGTTTATTGAAATCTTTTTAACTATAAATGTTTTTTACAGGATAAAAAATACATATACTGAGATGAAAAAAAACTACATAAATTAAAAAAAAAAAGTTAAGAATAAAGAAACCCAAATTAAATTAAATTAGTTGTTGAATGATGAAGGCGTAGAAAACCACCCCTATTAGATTGTTGGGCGTTTTAGTCGGATAGATTGTTACAATTGAAGAGTGTTTGACGACTCAGAGAGCACATTGCATTGGCGACACCGCGAGCGACGACGGAAATTGAATTGCTCGTGCGCGTGCTTGCGTGCGTGATCGTTTGATTGTTTGGATCTTGTGATAGATCGAAGGACGAACGATGTCGGAGATGGCCAGCCCAGATCCCGAGGGACTCGACGGAGTGCGCATGACGTGGAACGTGTGGCCCCGTACGAAGGTTGAATCGAGCAAGTGCGTGATCCCTCTGGCGGCGACGGTGGCTCTGATCCGTCCCCATCCTGACATCCCCCGCCTCCCGTACGCTCCTCTCCGCTGCAAGACCTGCTCCTCCGCCCTCAACCCTTCCTCCCGCGTCGACTTCACCGCCAAGATCTGGATCTGCCCCTTCTGCTACCAGCGCAACCACTTCCCCCCTCACTACCACGCCATCTCAGAAACCAACTTGCCCGGCGAACTCTACCCCCAATACACCACCGTCGAGTACCTCCTCCCTCTCTCCAATTCCCTGAACCCTTCCCCCGTCTTCCTCTTCCTCCTCGACACCTGCCTCATCGACGAGGAGATCCACTTCCTCAAATCCGCGCTTCGTCGCGCCATTGGTCTTTTACCCGATAACGCCCTCGTAGGCTTCGTTTCATTCGGGACTCAGGTCCAAGTTTACGAATTGGGCTTCTCCGACATGTCCAAGGTTTATGTCTTCCGCGGCTCCAAGGAGATTCCCGCCGAACAGATTCTCGATCAGCTTGGTCTTTCTACTTCCGGAAGGAGACCTCACAAGGGTGCTGCTCCCGGTGTCACCGGTGCCGGTGGATTCCCCAATTCTGGCATCACGCGCTTCCTTTTGCCTGCTTCTGAGTGTGAATATACTCTCAATGCGGTATTCTTTGTTTTACAGTTTTTTTTTTTACTGTCTTTTGTTGTGGTTTCAATGTTGCCATGGATTGTTTACAATTTGGTAATTTGTGTGTTTTTTGTTTTTTGCAGCTGCTGGATGAATTGCAGACGGATCAATGGCCGGTTCCGCCTGGGCGCCGCCCTGCACGCTGCACGGGGGTTGCATTGAGTGTTGCCGCGGGGTTGCTGAGTGCTTGTAATCCTGGGACTGGTGCTAGAATCATAGCTTTGGTTGGCGGGCCATGCACGGAAGGACCTGGCGCGGTAAATTAAATTGCTGTTCTGTTCTTTGCTGTGTAATTTGATGACATTTTCCCTGTTGGTGTTCAAAATTAAAGGGATATTCAGCAATCATCAAACTTTGTGTTAGGAATTTGTGGCCATAGGAACAGTTAGCGGTTTTGTTGTCAAGCTATGTCAATTGGTAGTATGTAAGTTTCGTGGGTGTTTTGGTAGATACTGCTCATGAAATCTGCTCATTGTGTGCAAAATTTGAATATATGTGTTTTTTGTCACTTGCATGGAAGTGGAGTTGTAGTGAAGTCATAAATTACACTGGCTACCCTAGAAGCTGAAGCTTTTGAAAAGATATTGAACAACTAATAATCATGGGTTTTTCAAAAAGAGGCATCCTGCCCGTTACTGTTTATTAGGATATTCCTAAGATTTGATTTCTTCTGTGTCATTGGCATTTTGGACAGAGAATAAAATGGGGGCAATTCTTTTCACTTTGTCGTAATTTAGAGCTGAATGGACACAAGTTTTTACGGTAAACTTTGTATACGGGGAAGAGAATTGTGGTCAATGATGCTATGCTTGCTCTTGTCTGTATTAAATGTTTCTGTTGCCAAAGATTTAGATTTCAAATTTCTTTGCAGATTGTGTCAAAAGATCTCTCTGACCCGGTGCGTTCTCATAAAGATCTTGATAAAGATGCAGCACCATTATTCAAGAAAGCAGTCAAATTTTATGAGGGTCTCGCAAAACAGCTGGTTAGCCAGGGTCATGTTTTAGATATTTTTGCATCAGCACTTGATCAGGTTTGTGCCAGCATACTGGTTTTCTCATGCCTTAATAATTCTTTCACTTGTAAGTGCTGATGAGTTTTGGAAAGTGTGACTTTGAAGCACGTTGTGAGAGTTCTGATAATCAAGTGTAATATTACCTTGCAGTGCAATTTTTCCAAACAATGGAAGGCATTTAACCTAACATTTTTGCCATGAACCATGATGTTTGATGGTGACATTTTTTTAACTTTTAAGTTTTTTAAACAATTTTGTGTATTCTTGGATGTAATGCACAGATAAGACATTTTTTACAGATGTTTTTCTCGTTAAATATAAATGAGCTCAAAAGAAGCAAGTCTTAACATTACCAGTGGAGGACTTCAGGGATCATTGTTGTGTCTCTTTTCTTAATTTCATTTCATAAAATACCTTGTATTTTACCTTACATTAACAGACTAACTAGAATCATCTTCTTATCCACAACTCACCTTCTCTCAGAAAAGGTTTACAGGCTTATCTGAGCAGATATTCCAAATTACATTTGTTTCCCTGTAACTGGCAACACTTGGCTACAAGACCTGTAAAGCTATATTTCAATGTAGTTAATAAATGTGTCACACCATCCATGTGGGTGATTATATGATGGCGTCAGCCGTCATGATTGTCAATTATTTTATCTGCTTAAGAGAGAATCTGGTAATATTTCAAATTTGAATCTTGAATTTGTTGTGATTGACTTTATTATGGGTATACAAGAAAGTTCTTGTGTATATTATGCAGTGGCCATGCATGACAATAGAGTTGGTATTTGGTAATGTTCTCAAAATGTTGCATAGAAAAAAAATTGGATCTAACTAATTACACTCATTCGGTCTTGTGCTGATTCATGGATGCTTTAAATATAAAGGTTGGAGTTGCTGAAATTAAAGTTGCGGTTGAAAGAACCGGTGGCCTTGTTGTTCTGTCTGAAAGTTTTGGTCATTCAGTCTTCAAGGACTCTTTTAAGCGAGTTTTTGAGGATGGGGAGCAATCTCTTGGTCTTTGTTTCAAGTGAGAATTCTCTCATCATTTCAAATATTCTAATAATATTTTCTTTTTGTGGATACGTTTTAATTTCTCTCTTCGCTTGTCTCTTATTTTCTCCAGACATTTTCTCCTTATCTGTTATCAGATGTGCTCACTGCAAACTTTATTTATGTCTCAGTGGAACCCTAGAGATAAATTGCTCCAAGGAAATCAAAATTCAGGGAATTATTGGACCTTGCACTTCGTTGGAAAAGGTTGGATCTTCTTTTGTTTGAAATTGAAACTCTTAATTTTGTGTTGCTTATCAACTCTGGAATTGGAGTTGGTATTGGGTCAGTCAAAGTTATAGAACTAAGACTGAATCAATATGTGATATTTCCTGATTTTGACGGTTACAATCATACTGCAGAAAGGGCCGTCTGTTGCTGATACTGTTATAGGAGAGGGAAACACAACAGCATGGAAGATGTGTGGCCTTGACAAGAGTACATGCTTGACTGTGATGTTTGATCTTTCATCAAGTGATTGTTCAAACACCCCAGGTGCTGTCAACCCACAATTGTACCTACAGTTCCTTACAAGGTTATGTCACAGAACTTTCACTAATATGATCTGATATATGTACTGTGTTGTACCTTATTGTACTTCTGCACTGGGGTGTTGAATATTAATGGTCATGTTCTTATTGCAGTTACCAGGACACAAGTGGTCAATCAGTGCTTCGTGTCACAACAGTAACTAGAAGATGGGTAGATAGTTCTGTTAGCTCTGAGGTAGTTTCAGCCCTTTTTATATCTATGGCAGTGGATGCCTGTTTATTTGTCATTAACATTGTCAAAGAAATATTTGGAGTTCCTACAATTATCATAATATTAAGAAGCTTGAATGTTTATCCTTTTTACTGTCTTTTCTTGCTGTCAACTGTCAAGTCTGATTCTCAAGTTATGTACTATACATTTATGCATGCTCATTGTGTATATCTATGAAATAAACTGAAATAAATTAGTCTAGTCCTTATAGTTACATTATTTTCCATGTAGGACCATTATTTATTGACAAGGAAATCATTAAATTGATAAATACAGGATTTTTAATTACTTGTATCATTTTGCTCTTCAGGAATTGGTTCAAGGATTTGACCAAGAAACTGCTGCAGTTGTAATGGCTAGATTTGCTTCTCTGAAAATGGAGACTGAGGTATGTCACAAGTTGTGTTACTATCTGTTCTCTTTGGTATACCTAAAATAACTTTTAAGACCATTGGGATTTATTTTCTCAAGCTATAGTAAATTGTATTTTCATTCAAATTTGTGATTATTTTCGGAAAACAAAAAATTTAGGAGAACAGGTTTACTATCTGTTGTTCTCTTCATTCAAATCTGCAAATAACCATTTCATCAAATCCTTGGTTGTTGGGCATGTATTATGATGGTAACCAAGAACCAAGTGGGTTGGTTAGAAAGGATCCATTGGTTAATTAGAGGAAGTTATTATTAGGATTTACGAATGCATGTGATAGAAAATCACTTATCCTGTATTAGTAATTATGTATTAGTTCTGTATTGGAAACTGCATGATGGCAGTAATTCATAGAAAGTAACTGATTGCAGTTATGTATTAAGATATATCTTATGTTGTAATTTTCAGTTTGTGGACAAAATATACTCTGTAGGAGAATTTTGTTTCTGGGCCAGCAACTGTTTTGCTGTATTGAGTGTGATTTTTGTGTTCAGAATTATATTTTATTAGTTTACCAATCAGTATTCTATCATATCATCTGTGGCAAAATTTCTTCATTAAACTTGTAGAAATAAATCCCTTGCTGACCATATTTTTGTTTGATCAGGAAACATTTGATGCTACACGGTGGTTGGATCGGTTTCTAATTCGCCTCTGTTCAAAGTTTGGTGACTATCGCAAGGATGATCCATCATCTTTTACATTAAACCCATCATTTTCACTTTTCCCTCAGTTTATGTTCAATCTGCGACGCTCGCAGTTTGTACAGGTACCTTTTGTTGTAATTCTCTTCCTGTCCTGCTTTTCAAACTTTATTTAACTGTGAATGTTGAAATGTGTTGACAGGTTTTTAACAACAGTCCAGACGAGACTGCATATTTTCGCATGTTGTTAAACAGGGAAAATATTAGTAATGCTGCTGTTATGATTCAGCCGTCATTGATATCATATTCATTTAATGCACTGCCTGCACCAGCATTGTTAGATGTGGCTTCCATTGCTGCAGACAAGATTTTGTTGCTAGATTCATATTTTAGTGTGGTTATTTTTCATGGGATGACAATAGCTCAATGGCGCAACTTGGGATACCAGAACCAACCAGAACACCAGGTTTGTGCTGTGTCATGTCCTGCTATATCATTTTTACCTGCAAATGATCTTTTAGATTTTAAAATATATCCTTCTTGTTGGTAGCATTAGTTACTTTTTGTTAGTTTTTTGTAGAAGTTATTTTATTCAGATCCATTTTTATCATTATTTCTTTTCTCACCCTGCTGACAACCTGTATATGGCACAGGCATTTGCACAACTATTGCGAGCTCCACATGATGATGCCCAAATGATAATTAGAGAACGGTTTCCGATTCCTAGATTGGTAGTGTGTGACCAACATGGTTCCCAGGTCAGTATAAGTTCACCAAGACCAGTTTGAGTATTATTTGTCTTCATTAATTGTTGTGGTTTCTTTTCCTGAAATTCATCATATCATGATGTGGAGTATTTCCTACCCCTGCACAACATAACATATTAACAGTCTTATTTATTTCCTTTTATTGAGTCACTAAGCTTAGATTTGTCGTCATCTGAAACTTACTATGGTTTCATTGATGTTTAACAGGCTAGATTCTTATTAGCAAAACTGAATCCCTCAGCAACGTATAATAATGCACATGAGATGGCTGCTGGTTCAGATGTAATCTTTACTGATGATGTGAGCCTTCAAGTTTTCTTTGAGCATCTGCAAAGGTTGGCTGTCCAATCTTGAGGGCAGATAATAGTAGAGATTGACATTTTATGGGTTCTGAACTTTGGTTTGGGGAATTCACCAATGATATGTGTATCCTGCATTGTGCTGTTGCATTCAGTACTTTTCCTTTCTTTCCTTTGTTCTTAACAAAGAGAAGGTCGGAGCCTGCATGAATTGAAGAATAAGGAAGACCTAAAACATAATTCTTTAGGGTTCTGGTCGATTTTTCTTTGTGGAGAAAATAAAGGGTTCAAAAGTATGTTAAGTTTGGATATTGCGGAAAGAAAGGATAGAAAATCGAGTTAAGAGCCCCCACCACTGCTACAGCAGCATAATAGCAAATGAGGGAGATATTTTTGACTCAGTTTTTCCATTTGTTTTGGCCCAGATCTGAATTTTTGGGTTCCTCAGCTGGATTAATTCATATAGTTCTTTTACTTTTATATGTTCCCCAGGTAGCAAAGTAACGAAAGTCGATTTATCATGTTGAGTTTGATATCATTCTCTTGATACTGTTTTGTATTGTATATTGTGAAGTAAGCGTATAAGACTCATCTCGGTACAATGGATACTTTTAAATGCTCGCTGTTTTTATTCTAACTTCCAATCCTGCATGAAGACCTGTCATTCTTAAATATGTTTTTCTGAGTTCTTATAAATATGGTTAAATTTGATTTTAGATTTGTAAAAACTTCTAGAGTTTTAGTTCTGAAAATTTTACAATTTAAAAAATATTGTGATGATACTGAGTTCTTACGTGCTGTGTACTTTGTTATGTCATGTTAGCAATTATATTTATATTTTGATGGTTAAAATACGACATATTTTTCATAAAAAAAAATACATGACATATTTACTATTTAAATATATGTTACGACATTAATAAGTGACAATAAGAATTATTTTCTAAACTTTAAAAATTTACAAAGATTAAAATTAATACAAAAAATTGGAAGATTGAAATTACAGAAATTAAAAGCATATTTTACATGAAGCGAAAATAAGAGTTGTTTGTTAAAGAGAAATATTACTTTTGAAATTAGTTTTTATAATTAATTTTACTACCAAGACAGAGAGAGATGGGAAGAAAAATGAAAAAAAAAAAGTGATTTGTAGTGATGTTGAAAATTGAATCATCTCGGTATTAAATGTAGAGAAATATTACATTTAATACTAATAAATTTCTATGCTATTAAATGATCCTAAATTCCTAATATATATATATATATATATATATATATATAAATTTTTTCATGAATGAAATTTATTAATAAGAAATTAATTTGTGACCTAAATATGGTTTTTTAAACTTAAATATAATTCTAATTCCTATAATATACTTATTTTGTGATTTTAGACTTAGTTCTTATAACTTATTTGGTTAGTTTTGATCTCTATAAAATTTTAATTTATAATTTTAATTTTTGTCATTGTTCACTAACAATCTGACCACTATATATTGGAAAACAAATAAAATATTCCTTAAATAATAGGGACTAAAATAAATATCTTTCAATACAAGCAGGACTCATATCAAAACTTTATAATTTTATAAGAACAACAGAATAAGATCAAAAACTAAAATTGTAAGAAAATAATTAAAGTAACCAAAGTCGACAAAAAATAATTAAGTTTTAACACTTGAACTTTACTACCATTTTGTTGTTCTATTAAGAAAACTACTATTTCATTTAATAAATTTCATTCATG
>PYAF01003910.1:325237-346507 GCA_007407185.1 Glycine tomentella | reverse complement strand
TTAGAGAGGCTGCTTTGCACCTGCCTCGCGATCCTATTGATTTACTCTTTTTGCTTGGGCAAAGGAGTACTGACAGTTTGGATTCGCCTTCTTGTCAATCTGCTGTTTTGCTGATTATGTACACCAGTTCGCTATATGATGAAAGGTACTTGAACTGCCAAAACTTCATACTACTATCCCCCTGATTGGCAATTCATTGGCGTCTGTTTTCCCTAACAGTTTTCTGACTTTCATTGTCAGACTTGCAGATGAGAAGTTGATTTTAGCGTCTCTTGAACAATATATTCTTCTTAATAGGGGCAATTTTCATAATCGGACCACTGATAATTTGACCGTGACACGACTGGTGAATCTTTACAGTTTACTAAGGGGTCTTGGCAGTATGAACTACCCAATTCACTATAGTCGAGATGCGGAGGAAATAATATTCCAGCTCATAAACAATGATGAATGGGACTTACTTTCAGCAAGATTTCACACGGTATCATTGAAGTGGTTGTTTCAACAAGAGGACGTAATCAACTCATTATGCCATCAGATTTTGAAATTCTGCAGAAGCTATAACTTAGAAGAGGCTGACATAATTATTGGAAACAATTATCAAACTATAAATGTACGGACACTTGCGGAGTTGGTATCAACTGAAGATAACTATGGAGCTAGACTTTTCGTGTGCTTATTAGCACAGCTCTTGGAGGAAGAAGGCCAGGAATATGACATAATATGTGTTCTGAATGTCATGGCAACTATGGTTCTCGTCTGTCCAGCTGCTTGTGAACAATTATCTTTGCACGGAATAGCGACAACAATCAGGACTTGGTGTTATTTGAGTAATAGCTTGTCGACAACAACTTACATGTCCATCTTGATTTTGGTTTTTAACACTTTGAGCTCAGTGCATCCTGAAACACTATCGGTTGATCAAAGTTGGGTAGTGATAACCATGAAGGTGTGAGTAGCTGAACTTCTATTTATGCACATTGCATCCCGTATAAATTCAATCATTATCATGATTAGAAACTCTGATTTTTATGTCTCAGTTTCTGAAAGGCAAGAAATAAATTGATATAGTCTAAAATACAAAACCAAATAGAGATGAGATGGAATGCAACTTATGCAAGTACTATTTTCTGATATTACAAAAATTCTATAACTAATCAACTACCCCTAAACTTACTAGAAAACACAATGAATTAGGTTAATGATTGTTCTAACACCACGTTACCACTTCTGCAGATGATGGAGTATTCAATTCCATCCAAAGAGGTTGATATCTTAAGTGACGAAAGCCTCTTTGTTATTGGCATTCTTTCCTTAATTTTGCATCTTTCCACCAATAAAGCACTTGAAGAGACTTCCAAGGCAATTCTTTTTAATACTAGTATAATCTCCATGGTCAACACTGTAGTCTGTGCTGCTTCTTCGAAGGGACCTACTTTGGTTGACCATGATGAGGGAACAAGTACAGGAGAATCTTTAATATTTGTTCTTTTGCTTCATTACTTCGCTGTTAAAAGGTAAGCCGGTTCGAATTAGTAATAAGAAAACTTTTTTCTTTTTTCTTATCATAGAATGTTTAACTTTGGAATATTATATTTTACACCCCATATACTTCCTTCCTAAATATTTTAAAAACTGAGTTGTCAATCCTAAATTTTCTATTCTAGCTTGCATGCTATTCTACCAGGGTTCGTGGATTGGCAAAGCTTCTTTGCTTCAACGAATCCATCAGAGCCGCTAGCCTTCATTGGAATCCGTTGCCATGACTTGTGCAGACTTCTGCATTTTGGTTCAACAGTAATCAAGATTACTGCTTCTTATAGCTTGTTAGAGTTATTTAACAGAATATCAGATCAAATGAACAGTAATCATGAAGAGTTGAGATGTACTATTGGGTACATAATGTCCATAAGGAGTATATTGGAAGGGCTAGTTTTCTATAATGATCTGAGAGTGGCTACAAATTGTTCCCTCTGTCTGTCAATGATTCTGGGATGGGAAAAGCTGACAAAGGAAACCGAAGTCTTAGAAGAGAGTAGCTGGTGTAGATTGATTATCGAGGAGATGACAGTATCTTTGGCAGCTCCTGCTTTAGCATCACAATCATTCATGAACAACCAAAGGCCTGCAGTACTTGTAGCTATTGCGTTGCTGAAACTGCATAAAATCCCCCAGTGGATGAGATCTGTGTTTGATAATTCAAGCATATCTGGCATATTGGAGAACCTTTCTGCTAGTAACTTGAGCTCGGAGATTTTGGCTTTATTTCGAGAACTACTGAAATCTAACTTCTTAAGTACAGAGCAAATTGCAACTATAAATCAAATGCTCCAGGTACTCCTTCCTAGTCTTGTATTAGGTTTCCTTTATTAGTTTATTCTTTATCCATGTTTGCACCATACGTACCATTTTTTCTTTATATTCGTAAAGCTCATACAAAGATTCTTTCATGCGTATCTAATATATAAGGTCCATTGATATTTGATACTGACAAACGGTGATTCAGCTTAAGAAAAACACGTAGGTGTATGCGAACACATTTAAGTAAGAAAAATAATCCTTTTTAACACTCATTGGAATGTATCTGCCTTGAGAGGAAAGAGAGTCATGAAGGAAAAGAAAAAGTCTCAAATATTATTGGTTATGGGATACAAAAGAAAGGGAGAGAAGTGTAAAATTGGTATAGAGGTTAGAATGTGAAAAAAGTAGGGTCGTTTAAATAATATAATATATATCACATAGTTATGCCATTTCTGATATTTACAGGAATGCAGAAAGCGTATGTACAGTAACAATGCTCTAGAGGATCTCCCAAATGAGCCGATAAAGAAGGTCCTCACCACATCGTATAATATGGGAGACATTTGTGAGTATCTCATTGATTTAATGACATCAGAGGCGTACTTAGATACGGGCAGTAAGAAGCTCTTGGAAGAAATTGAGCTCTTTTTCAGTACCTTGTCTGTAGATGATGGTAGTTGTATGTAGTGTTCATCTAATCCATTGACACTTGGATCTTATCTGCCAACTAACAGTAAGGGCAACTATGTCTGGAATTCGTTGACGAAAAACATGATTCAGTAGACATAGATATTACGACTTCAGTAGCTTCTACGTTTACTAATGTCCTTAGAAAACAACTAAATTGCATCCTTTCTGCCATCATGTATCTGTATCTGACAAAGAGAAGGGAAAACAAGAAGGAAAGAAAAATTAATTGACTCTACCAATTTTTTTTAAAAATTATTTATATGTGATTACATAGTTAAGATTAATTTGTTATATTTGTGTTGAATATTTCTTTATATATATAACGTTTAATTGATTAACTTGATGAAATTTAATGTTTTTTCAGCAGTTATTAAATAAGGTAAATTTGACATTTGTTTCATAAGTTAGCGAGATAGAGAAGTTATATTATGATCCGAAACCATCATTTGTTTATTGTCTCCATTAAACACACGTAGCCTCGTTTTTTAATTTATAAAAAGAGGTTTTTACAATTTATAAAAAAGAGTTAATAAAACTTAGTTATGATAAACTATAGATATATAGTGAGGCTAGACTATTCAATTATTTCTTGGCGAGATGAGAAATTAATCGAGGCAAGATAAATACGGCTTCCTAAGGGGCAGATACAAGATTTGCATAACGAGTGAATGCATAGTGATCATCCATAATTAAAAAGTCTAAAATGCCACAGTCATGATTACCCGAAAGAAAAAGCACCTTGCGTGTATCCAATTATATTATTAAAAGGTTTACTTTTTTATATTATTAATAGTTAAAAAATATTTAAATGTAATTTTAAAAATATTATAATAAAAATTAGTGATTTTCAATTATATAACAATTAATGTAAAAACAGCAATGCACTAAATGTCCCCAATCATAGCATGTAAAAAAGGATAATCGTTCTTACGCAATAAAACTCCAAATTGAAATCATAACAAACTGAAACAGAACGTAAAAACAAGCAGAAACAACTGCACAATAAAATCCCGTTGAGTCAAATGAACATATGATATTCTAAATATTAAGGTAAAATTACACAGTTATATCCCTTTACCATGACATTCTATTAATCAATATGATATATAATTTTGATGTATAAAAACAATTTGTCTTGGAGAAGAAAGGGTGGGTTGCTGTGGTATTTATATTTTGAAGTAGAGGCTATTTAGGGTGGTCAAGGCATCTAAATGGACCACCATGATCCAGTGTTGTTTGACCTGCAGCAATCGGTTATTATTTTTTAATGTTTTTTCTACCAGTCAATTTTTATTTTTTAAAAATAGATATTATCAGTTATAAGTTATAACCTTAACGAAACTAAGTGTGTTTTGACTGTTGCACCCTTAAAATGACCCCTGAATTAATTACTCGTTGTCGTGAAACCTATGTCGGACTACGCATGATTTGTCTCTATGGAAAAGATGAACCCCATTGTTCATTGCATCGATTGTACCTCTTACCAAAACAAAAGATTTGGGTATTTGTATTCCAAACCATGTTTGTAGAGCATTCTATAATTATAAAACTCAAACAACCCATACAAAACAATAGTTTCCATTTATCCCAACAATGATTCAAACAAAGTTCACCTTGAACAGAAAATTAACAACATTTTAGGAACCAGAAAATTAACAGAGTTCATTAATGGCCAAATACTCTTTCCTCCCACGTACAATACACAGGTTCTCATGTCAATCCAAAATCACATGCACATTAGAATACATATTACAAAATTTCTAGTCGTTCATTTCATCCAAAAATTAAAAAGAAAAAGAAACTAAATCAGAGCCATAGAATCTGTAAAATCGACATCGTTGAGGACCTATGCAAGCGAAAGGCCATGAATCTCGTGAAGTCTTTGTGCGGTGGAGGGCTGTTGTAGTGGCAACGACGACGATCGGTTACCAGACCGGAGCTTTCACATCCAAACACGCAGATGGCGGAGTCACAGAGGAAAGGAAATCAACCGATCAATCGGCGAGGAGCTAACTGAAGACAAACCAGACTTGCACGCTAGCCATGGATCAGTCGTCGAGACCTCTCACCGCCATGGAGCCCTCTTTTTGTAGCGATTAACAACAATGGTCATCCCCGGTAGTGGCAAACTACGTGGGTGGCAGCGATTAAAGGTATCACCGATTTCTTCAACCTCCAATTGCCTCCGTAGCCTCCTTCCATCTCCACCGCATATGTTGACGACCACGACCCATCAGCACATCAAAAACATTAACCCTAAACCTTCAAGGGATACTCATGAAAATTGCATTTTTGCCCTATAAATAAATTCAATTAAAAATAACTGATAAGACAGGTTCCAGTAACTCATCTCAACCCTTCAATAATTTAATAATAAATCTAACGATCCTTATTGTTTTGACCATCATGATCCAGTTATCCTATTCGACCACCCTAGACATCGTCTATAAACTAAACTCATTTCAAAATTGGAAGTGTCTTCACTCTGCCAAATAGAATTTTAATTTTTTTTACATCATCCCAACTGAAATGGAAACTGGGAAGTAAAATGTCACCATTTTTTTACAATTTTTTTTTTTTTACTTTCATAAAAGCAAAGATGGGTTAACTATCTAGGTTTTATACAGTCGATGATACCAGTATGTTTTGACAATAAAGCAATGAGATCGTGGTAAGTCCATGTTTTCCTTTTTCTGTCCTCAGGGTGAAGGTTGGAGTACACTTCTTCACAGCTTTTAAGAAAATGGCCTTTCCCAAATGCAGTAAGGACCAGAGAATCTGTTTTCATTTCTACTACTCTATAGAGATAGCCCATTCTCCTCCATGTTTCTAAAGCTCCACTACCATCAAAACCAATTGTAGTTGCATCAAATAGAACTCCAATAGTGATTATATCAGGCTGCACCCGGTAGATTGGCAACTGAGATAGCAAAATTCTCAAATGCCTGAAATCTTTCATCTTCACATAAGCCAACATGATAATATTTGCAACAGTAACATTCCAACTAACCTTGGCATCTCGCATTTCTTGAACAACTATATCCATACCTTTTTTACTCAAAAGACATGCATAAGAAAGAAGCCGGAGACACCATACGAGGTTGCTCTCACCAAAAGCTGGACATAAATCTAGTGCCAGGTCCTCTAATCTAGAAAACATGAAGTTATTGATATAAACTTCAGCCACTTTTCTAATCAAATCATCCTCTACACATGTTTTTGAGTTCAAGATTTTTCTATAAAAATTTTCCATCTTTTCAACCATCCCAAATGTGGTATAAGCCTCCAGCATTGCAACTAGAGTAGAAGATTGTACATGCATTCTTTTTGAAAGCATTCTTTGATAAAGCTTTTCCATTCTCTGGAGTAGCCCGCCACGAGCATACTCTTGGATAAGTACATTGTAAGTGATAGGATCAGGAGAACATCCTTCCAACTCCATCTTCTTCACACACTGACCCATCTCATCATACATTTGAAATTTCCCATAGGCTCCAATCAAACCATCATAGGTTTCAGAATCCAGCTCTAAGCCAGACTCTTTCATCTCATCAATAAAACGTAAAGCATCACTGAACTTACCTTCTCTGGATAATCCATGAATGATTGGATTGTAAGTGTCCAAAGAAGGCTTGATACCTTGAACTTTCATATCTTGCAATGCAGATAATGCATCTTCCATCTTTCCTCCTTCACATAACAAGCCTATGATCTTGTTATAGTTGAACTCACTAATCCGTGATTTCTCAATGTTCTTCCACATATCAAACACCTATTAATGCAAGGAGCTAAGAAAAATAAGAACTCAAAAACCACAAAGGATATAAGTAAAAAAACTCTCTATCACGCTCTTCTAACCCAGTCTTCATTATTGGATAAAATTTAATAAACATTACAAGTGAAACTCGTTAAATAAGATTTGGAACCTATAAAGTTTTGTAATTTCTAATAAATTTCACCCAATAACCAAGAGTATTGCCATTAACACAATCAAAAGAACCATAAATCCCTCCCCGAAAGCAATTTAAGACCCATCTAGGCAAAGTAATCAAATTTGTAACAAAAATTAAAGAGTGGAATAAGGGTCCCAACCTGAAGGATATGGGTGAACTTTGAGGAACTTTTAAGGAACCTGACAACAGCCCAAAAATGGTCTTTGGACCAATCAGCGTCTTCTGCGAGTATGTGAAGAGGGTCGGAATCTTCCTTCTCAAGCTTTGCAAGTAAGGCTCTGAGGCTGTGATGGAGATGGTAAGTCTCAACCAGAAGGGTTGTGTGCTTTGTGTCAGCGAAACGGTGGTAAGAGGCGTGGCAAATTTGAGTGGTGAGGGATGGGAATTTCGCAAAGGGTTTTCGGAAGACGGTGTTGCTACTAATCTTGCACTCTCTGCAATTGGAGTTTAATAGCACCAACACAAACTGACTCTGACCGTGAGTGAGTGCATTCACCATTTTTCTTCCTTCATTTCAATTTTCAAGCTAATCCCTACTCTTATTTATTCATGCACCCTTTTTTTTCCCTTTCCTCGCATCTCAAAATTAAAATCTTAATATAAAATTCGATATATTAAATTAATTAAAATTTAGAAAATATATGATAATCTTAAAATTTTAAATAGTAAAAACGTGTATTAAAAAATAAACTTTATCTCCCACTGATATTATCTCCATAAATTTATTTATTTATTTACATATTTTTAATTATTTATTGTTTTGCATCACTGAAGCACTAAATTTTGTGTTGAAATAAAAAAATGGAAAATTCTATTAACTAAGTTTAATTTAAGTTTATAAATCATAATTAAAATTGTAATTATAACTTCTTTTTTTACTTTAACTCAAACTTCAAAAGAGTTTAATAACATTAAAAATAGAGGTAATTTGAAAAAATATTAAAATTGAGGAGATAAAATATAATTTACCTTTTTTGTCAAAATTTAACTCAATTTATTTGTCCACCACCAAACTGATGTAAATTTTAAATCAATGGAAAAATTAATTACAAATATTAATATATTAATAAAGTAAATTGCAAATGAAAAAAAAGTTAGAAATTAAAACAAGATTTTTGTTATTTATGAATCACTTGTTGTTCTTATATGTCATCTATTTAAATATGCATTATCATTTGCTATTTATTAAAAAAAACGTCATTTCTATATCAACGATTATATATATATATATATATATATATATATATATATATATATATATATAGTGTATTTGAAGTATAATCCAATTACTTTTCCTTGATATGTAACAAAGTAATCAATAGCATCAAATGTATATTTTCACTTGCCGAGTAGAGCCTTGAACTAGAACCTTGTTACAAAATTTATACAAGAGAATGAAATGAGATGTCACACGTAAAAGAATAACCGAAGTATGTCAATGTCAAAAACCAGAGTGAGAGTGGAGAGAAACAGGATCTTAACCAATCTTGTATCTATCTCTTGGTGGAGAATCAACAGATAAGCAGCACCAAAATGGTGGGCAATAATAGACTTTGCTCTCGACTTTCTTATTTTGTCGCTTGATGTCAGCAGAGGAGTTGGAACCTTTTTCACCCTCTCCTTTCACAACAGCTTTAGCTGCTGCTGCAGCTGATTCGCCATTTTTTCCAAATATTGGACTTTCTTCCAGTTTGGGGGACTCAGGCTTGTTGTTGCTATGGGCAGCTTCACTCAATGGACTCTGTAGAGGTGTTTGCTGTTCACTGGTTCTGTTGTTTGTTATCTCAGCTATTATTTCTTCATTCTTCTTTCTCCCTTGAGACTCATTAGTAATTTGAGTTATTAGTGCGGTAAACCAACCAGCCTGTGAAGAGGTAGAACTGGGATGTTGTTGGTTCAGCCCCTTCTGGACTTCATATGGGTCATTCAAGTTGGATGGTATACCTAATCAAATTGCATGGAGATAATTCTTAGATAGAGCATCAAAATGTAAATCAAATGAATGTTTCCCTCCAAAACAAAAAACTGTGTTTCAAGTTATTTTAGCTTTAATGATTTATACATATAAATATACAATACAAGGTAACACTTTATTGACCAGACTAGCATATAGAGAAAGCCCCAAGGGATAACTTTTTCTATAGTAAAGGGTGCATTCTACTATAAAACAACTGAGTCCCGATTTCCTTCCAAACTGTCACACTGGATACCATAATCAATAGAAGTGTGAATTGCAGATGAAGGCAGTTGAACATTGTTATTTTGATTACCACTTTGATCTTGAACAGGCACAGCAGTAATTCCAGACACTTCTCCTTGAGTTTTTCGAACAACAGAAACACATTGAGCAGAAGGCTCAACATCTAAAGAACAAAGCGATGAATCGTTCCTACCGGGCTCTTCTTCAGCCTTCACTAATAGTTCTGCATTTTGTGTTTGATGTGAATCAGCAGAAGTACTAATGAATCTATTACATTCTTTGTTTACTCTGCAACTGCTATTGATTTCATTGTCTTCGATGTCTTCTTGAGCACCTGATAGTGTACTTTTATTTATTGCACACTCAATATCTTTCGGTGTCCTTGCATAGAAATTTATTGCAACCTTTTCTGAAAGAATGGAACATTCAAAATAACTGCCTGCAGGTTTAGGCAATGAAGAATCTTTCACAATGGGCCTTCCCGTGTACTGAGCATCAGTTATATCATATATTTCAAATTTATCCATTTCAACCACATCATCACTTTTATATACACCATCTGAAAAGTTACTCGGATAATCCTCAATCGTCACAGGCAATGAAGAATCTTTCACAATGGGCCTTCCCGTGTACTGAGCATCAGTTATATCACATTTTTCAAATTTATCCATTTCAACCACATCATCACTTTTACATACACCATCTGAAAAGTTACTCAGATAATCCTCAATCATCACAAATTTCATACAATTCATAGAGGCTCCTATTTCATCTGATGTTTTATCACTTTCAGTCATGAACTTGACAGAAGAAACTCCAATGCTCTCTTCATCATGCATTTCATCAGTCACAAACTCCCAGCTTTCCTGCTCCTCCATGCCGACATCTGGAGGGAGCACTTCTCTTTTTTCACTCAAATGACTTTGGTTGATATGACAATAATTGTCATCATCATCAGAATCCTTCAAGTCATCTTGCTTTGGCTTCCCTGCTTCAGATGAGGATAGGCTTAAGGAATTTTGTGGTAACACTCCTTTATGATCTTTAAAATCAGCACACTCATTTTGGGGATGTGTCACATCAGCACTATCATCACACACAGGACTTGTAAACATGTTAACATTTTCTTCTCCCATTTCCTGCAACGTCTTGACATCACCAGAAGTAGCAAACTGTATCGCATGTGCAGACTTTAATTGAACACCGTTTGTGGAAGTGTTTTTGCTTGAAATAGTAGAATTTACTTCAAGAGAAAGTTCCTCTTGGGGAATCACAGAAAGGAGCTCAGCATTGTTCTTTTCTTCCAGATTAAAAGCTCCTCTAGCCACTTGAGAACCCGAGTTAACCACATCATTAACTGCTACTTTGTCATTAACAGTATTGTTAGAAAAGATCGCAATGTCAAACATGTCCGAGTCTGATTTAGTCTCGTCATTTTCTTTCAAATTAGTCTCCTTTGCAACAGATGCCAAAATGCATGGCCTCACATTTTCACCAGCATAGATCTTATTTTCTAGCAACATATCTGGTGCGGCTTCAGCTTTGCTGGGATTTGAGTCACTTGATAAACCAAAGCGATCCTCAATAGTCCTCAAATCTGTGATGGAACTTGATGATGGTGAATCCACCTGAGAACCTGATAGTTGACCTTGCAACTCCAGCATGTTTCCTTCCTTAACCCTTTCCCTTTGCAAAATACTAGGGTCCTGCATTTGGCCTTTGACAATAAACTGATTTACATCTTCAGTTGTGAAACATATTATCAGACCAGGATACGCCAATAAAGAAAAACAAACCTTAAGCTGCTAAATATAAAACATAAATGCAAAAAAAAAAAAAAAAAGAAAAAAGAAACAAACAAATATGCATTCAATTACCAGTGGATTTAAAAAATAATTGTATAAATTTCATTTCTTTTAATTCCTCTAGTGTATAATGGAGACTTGTTTCTCAAGCAATCTTCAGAATTACATATGATGATATGAAGTTCTTAAGTATACCGGCAGAAGCAGTTCAGGGTCTAAAAAAAGTGCTTTAATTTAATTTACTTTGCAGCTTACCATTAAAATCAGAAGAAGACCCTGAAGAAAATTCTTGATATTTTATGTTGCCTATTTCCACATTAGTAGCCGAGTCCAAGCTATCTCGCGAAGGTTCCTTACTTCCTGGACTTGGTGCACCATCTGAAAAGTTTGCATTTGCATCTAGAAACAACTCATCACCTGAACTACATGATAAACTTTCTCCGGTTCCAACATTGAGTTTCTCATTGTTGCCAGTGTCCAATGATTTTGGACCTGACACAACCAAACCCGTAAAAAGTCATCAGATTAGCAAGCCCATGTTTTTGTAATTAAATGCACTAATAACTTTAAGACAAAAAAATGGAAAATATTCTCATTCTTGGAAATAATAATTAATATCATAACACAATCTTTACTTACCTTGTGAGTGAGGATCATGGGTTTGGCGTTCTGAAACTGACAGTTCGTCACCTTCAACGGTTTCGCCACATCTAAATGCATGGCCATCGTGTCCTGATTCAAGAAAGCACCATGAAAATCTTCTCAAAAAGCTTTAGAAGAACAATGATAAAGCAAGAAAAAGAGAGACTTTTCCACCACAGAAACAAGAAAGTCACCAAAACCAACAAAGCCCAGAAAGAGAATGACAAAAAAATGCACCTTGATCTTGGTTGTTATCCATCTCCTCCAACAGTAATACTAGCTAAGACACTGAAACAAAGAAAGAAGGAAAGAAAAACTACGAAAAACGGTCACACCCTCAACTCCCTTAACGAGTTTTCAATTTCTAGTACTTTTCCTTTTTGTTTGTTATATAAGCTACGTCTCCCTTTGCAATTAAAGCCTTATGAGTCATGATTGAGACTCACTTTATAAAATACTCCAGTAATACTACTATGGTTCTTTGAATTGTTGAACAATAATATAGCAATTATATATTTCGTTGCATTTTCATGTCGCAATTTTTATTTTTATTTCAGAATTAAATTCAATAGTTAAAATAAAAAAATAATAATCTAATTTTGTTCTCTTTTAATTAGGAATAGCATATCTCCTATATTATTCTAATAATTTATCTCGCCTAAAGTTAATTTTAACAAGTTTAGATTTTAGAAATTAGATCCAACCGTATTCTACAGTGAATTTAATTATACTTAGACATTTAAATCTAACAAGTTTAGATTTTAAAAATTAGATTCTAACTTATTCTTACAATATGAATTTATTTTTGCTTACACATTTAAATTAATTCCATGACGCAATGACTGGTGAAAATTTTAAATTCCTGAAATTCTTTTAATTGTTGAAAAATAAGAAGCAAGTCTGTATATACCCCTTTCTAATATCCAATTATCTGTATCCCTTGGAAATTCTCTTGACGAAATAATGCTTTGAATTTGATCTAGTCGTCAGTCATCGGAGGCACAAAGAGACTATCAAAGGACATTGTTGTTAATTTGGTGTTATTTTTCCATTTTTGTGACGAAAATATCGCTTAAAAGAGACTTGAACGTTTATACTTCAAATGGAGAAGTCAAAGAATAAAATCTTGATACTAAAATTTCTCAATCATATTACACTAATTAATCCATTTTCTTGAGTTTGTTTATAGGATCAAAATTCATGGGCAAATGCATCTTATATTTACCATTTATATATGTAATCTAGTACATCGATATGCTTTTAATTTTAGAATTTCTAAATGCTTGTAGACTTGTAGTTGTTGTAGCTTTATAATTTTAGATTATCGTAAATTATTTTGAGTTTTTTAATATTTGATTAAAGAGAAAAAAAAAGTGACAAACGCATTTATAACACTTACAATTAGAAAAATTAGAGTATAATACTATTTTTATTTATATATTGTGACAAATATTACATTCGTCTTTGTCACAAGAGTTAACCTTTTATAGTGTCAATTAAAATTTTGTCACAAGTTTATTTTAGTAAATATCATCACAAAATCATTGGTGAGTTGATTATTAGCGATGATCGATCGGTAATCAATTAAAATTTTGTCACAAGTTTATTTCAGTAGATAGCTTTTACTATAAATATTGTCTTTATATATGATTGGGGTACATCAGTAACTTTTTTTTTTTTATAGTTGGACACTTATTTGTTCTTTATTGTCCTTCGTCATAAGTCAAATTAGTGAATATTTATATAATTACTCTAATATTTAAGTAAGATATCACCCTAATATATTAAAAAGAATGAATATATTACCTCTAAATTCTAACACTCAAGAAAGATATTATTTCAATATATTAAATAAGCATGAATAATATGTTATCTCAAAAATTTAACATTTTACATACACATTATATTGGGTCATTAAGATTCAAAGACCTTACTTTATCTTAGTATAAAGTTAATCCAAGATTTCTTGATGTCTTAAAATATTAGATTAGGGTAAACTGAATCATACGTCATCTATTCGAACTAAAGAGTATTCAAGGAACCAACGCTTGTTCGGTCCTATGTTTGACTTACACTCCCTAAGATATGACATGGGGCTCTCGGCCATATGAGTGTCAGCAGCCTCACCCCTAAATCACACAACCAAAAATATACATTTGTTATATACTCCTTTTTTTTCTTATATATAAAATCCAATTATCTAAATTATTAATATTTAAAAAATGATTAATTTAATTGATAAGAATAATTTTTAAAAAATTTATAATTTTTTTAAAACTATCATTGTTACTAATACTTCTATCTCTTCTAATGATTTATTAATTTTTTTTAATAAATGATATTTTTTGTTTAAAAATAGTAACATTATAAATTAAAAATAAAAATATTATTTTAAATTTGTACCTTATAAATAGTAACAAAGGCCGTGTAAATGTTACTTTGAGCTTGCAAATGTAAACTTCGAATTATTAAATATTGTAAGATGACTATTGACTAATGTCGTTTAAACTTTCATTATTTGTTTTGTTAAAAGCAAAAAATAAAAGGAAAATAAACTATCTTCTCTATTTTAATTCTATTTACCTATTTTTTTCATTATTTTTATTTTTAATTTATTTAGTACCAGAAGAAGTTCATAATAGTAGTATTATTTTATGAAAGAAAATTAATTTTTTTAATATGATTTTTAAATTTTCTCTTTAATCAAATATTAAAAACTTAAAATAATTTTCTTCAGTTGAAGAATTCGATAATCTTGTGGACCCACTTGAACTTATGGCCGATGCACCGCCGCGGTTACTTGCTCCGTGGGTTTTCATTACCCATTCCTATTTCCTAGCCATCAATACTTTTCAACCCTAACCATTCCAAATTATTCATTCAGCTGTATCCTTGCTGACTAAAATTCTTTTTTTCTATTTTATAAAAATATTATCAAATAATATGTTTAATGTCTTGAAAATCTAAAACATATTTAATATTCTATCTGTCCCATCTTACTTGATCCCAAAAATATACTTCATTTTTATTGTCATTTTGCAAAACCAGTGGAATAATAAAAAAAATTCCTTATTACTATTTTAACCATTTATTATGGAGTGTGAAAATATTAAAAAAAAATCTAGATGAGGATAAATATAATAATATGAAAAATAAAAATATATTAGAAAATTACTCTTATTTTCTTTAACCATTTTTCTGAAATCTAAGATATTGATTGTATTTCTTGATCCTCGTTTTAAAATTTTAAACTCCAAACAAAATGGGACCGATACATGGAGAGCAAGTAAGGAAATTATTTTGGAACACTTACCAATAGAGCTCGCCTTACTGCACCAAAAAATAGAGTTTGCCTTCCTATACAAACAGAGCCCGAGAGCCGAGGTCATATTTGAATAGTGCTTTTTATCCTCGATAATCTTATTTAAACTCTGTTTAATTGTGTTAGTTAAATCTATAACAATATCATACAGTGATAGTGTTGAAATAAACTTTGCCAACCAAAGAGGTTCAAAGTATTATAGATCGGTTTTGGTTTTATATTGCCAACCATGAAAAAAATTGAATTGGAAAAACTTATACTATTTTTCTTGTATTATGAGTTACATATTGTTTAATTTTATGTACCAAAAAAATATTGTTTAAGTGAAAAATTTACACTTCTTAGTGTTCTTAGTGACGTTACTAGATTAACATAATTTATTTTCACACAAAAAAAGATTAAGCATAATTTCCCATCGGAGAGATCGTGAGCTCAAAAATTTCAAATGCAACAATGGTTATTGCTAAAGTTTTTTTTTTTCTAACATGGTTATTGATAAATTTATGACAGTGGTTTTTACTTTTCTTTAATAAAAGTAATAGAATGAAAAAACACCTCTGATATTATCAGCTAGTTTAAAACGTGTCCTTCTCCTTTAATAAAAAACACGGTGCTTACAAATTAAAAATTATAATCAATTATGGTGCATCTTTGATGTTTAATTCCACAATACTAATTTCATGCATTACTACTATTATTAATCAATAGCACTTATCTACTTAGATCTCCATCATAGGCATATATGCCATAATTAAGTGATTGTGCAAGAGAGTCTCATCATTGAGCTCAGGCAATGAAACCACAGATTTTTTATGATCTTCTCGTTTTCAATTTAGAAGAATCTGTCTTTTGGTGAGAGGTAAAATAGTTTTGATTATCTATTACTTAATGGATCTATATTTGTGGCAATCTCAACTATCCGTACCTTCATCATTATCAACAAATTTAGTTGCATCCAGCAATTTCACTATCTACTAATTCTATACGATAATCTCATTGTATAATCTATTGTTTCATGAACACTTTCAAGCGGCCAAAAGGCCAATGCTTTCATATAATAGGCTTCATCCAATGTAGAGAGACTGATCCTTATTCCTCGACCCCCCAAAGTTTCCTTTATTAAAAAGAAAAGCAAAAACATTATTGCCGAAAGCATCAATTAAGAGCTTTGTACTGACATTTTTGTTTCATTAGTAAAACAAGAGAGAAATTAAGAAACACGCATGCTTCCCGTTTTTGAGGATAAAGAAATTAATTAAAAAGGAAAAAAAAGAAGAGGTAATTTAATTTCCTAACAACCATATGTACATTAATTAGAATCTGGTCCATTGTGTTCAAACACTGCTATATTATATATAAATTAAAAGACTTTTTTACGTGTAATTAAAAGACATTTAAAGTAAGGTAGCATCATTTTAGAGGTTCTTTCGCAGGAAAGATCGAAGATTCTGTCTATTGCCAGCTGGTTGCCATTGGTTGGTACCCATTAATCAAATTTCAACAACGATAAATGCAGATTTAGATTAACTTATCTTATATTTCAAATGATTTATAACTATATTTTTAAGATAAAAACCTTTTAAAAAATTCCTAAAACTTATCTAAGCCGATGCTAAATATGTACATACTTCTCTTTTGCAACTTGATCGTTCAATTAACATTGGTAAAAAAAACTACACCCTAGGGTTTGGTTAAAACAAAAGGTGAATTATTTCCATAATAGCCATACATTATTTTTAGAATAATGTTGTATTTTTGTTTTTTAACGAACGTTCTTACAAATCTTTCTCTCCTATCTTAAAAAAAATTGTTAAACAAAAGATAATTACTTTTAAGGTTTTAAAAATATAAAACGAATTGAATATTCATCATAAAGAAATAAAATAATAAGTAAAGAAAAAAATATGAGAGTTTGTAATTATTCCTCTTTTTTATTTTCCTGAGAATATCACAATTTCTTTGGTAGCAGCAATAATTTGTTTTGTGATCATTGCTACAGTATCTGACACTGTACGGCGATGGATAATCCTCGTTCCAATCCAATGCTATGCTTGAGCTACCTTACCATCCTATTCAATGCTTGGTCGAGTTATTTGAAAAGAGTAATGAATATATATGAACTATTTTTTATTTTTTTTAAATAACCTATTGATATTTTTCATTTTTTCTCTAGGTGTTGATAGCATTTGAGGTATTTATGAAACATTTTCCATCTGAAAAATATCCCAGACAACCGTAGTAGCATTGGGCAGGTGCGCAGCTGGAGATAGTTCACAACTTCACATTCATGAATCATCATGGACTATATTTCCCACCAATTAATGATTTTCTTGAAACTTGAATGTATATTTATTTATGTGAAATGTGCTAATGACATAAATATGTTTATAGGTTTTTTTTTTTGTTTATTATTTTACATTCAAAGTTGTTGTCAGCATTGCAAGAGACAAATTAAAACTCCAGCTTATAGCAACCAGAGACAGACACAAAGCAAGCAGAAAGAGTTATACTTATCAGTATCACCGATGGGATAACCAATTAACCATGTCGTACTACACATACCATTGGTGGGCTCGTGAAGTTCTGACTAATGTCAGAACCTTGAAGTTCATTAATAAACTCCCAATATTTGAGAACGGAAAATTTTTAGGGTAAGTGACTCAAATATTTCCCATGCCACATGGCATCATCTTAGTGGATTCGTAATGAATGATTGGTAGACCCATGAACATGTAAAATACCTTGTTGGTCTTATTCTCCTTTGATTTCTTCCGTGCTATCACAATCCAGTTGGCATCCACCGCCTATTTTTCCCTATTCCCCCTCTAATGTCATTTTATTTTTTCCAAATCATACTTAAATGGGACCTACGCATATATACACTTGGGACACAAATCATGATTTGCCTCTGCATTAAACTCATAACATAACATAACCTAACCCAAAACAAATAGCGTTAGCGTATTTAATAATCTAACGTTCAAACAAAAGCTTCCAGCTTTCAAAACTTGCGAAGCTGGCACCAGTAATTGATTCTCACGCGTCCCACCATACAGTACACAATCCATATTCCCAGTCATATTTCCCTAAACCTGTCTCTTCTTTATCACACACACACACACATATATATAGACACCTCTTTCCCTTCACATCACAACACAACACAACATTTACATTACTCTATCTCTCTCACTTTCTCCAATATGGCTTCTACTCGCAATGAGTTTTATGTTCTTATGCTAGTGGTGGTGGTTGGCTCCATGGTGGCTTCCTGTGGTGCTAACTTCAACCAAGACTTTGATCTAACTTGGGGTGATAAGCGTGCTAAGATATTCAATGGTGGTCAGCTTCTATCTCTTTCCCTGGACAAAGTCTCTGGCTCCGGCTTTCAATCCAAGAAAGAGTACTTATTTGGGAGGATCGATATGCAGCTCAAGCTCGTTGCTGGCAACTCTGCCGGCACTGTCACTGCTTACTACGTATGTTTTATTAGTACTATAGTAGAATTAATTAAACTCCTCTAATTAATTTGATTCCTTTCTTCTCTTCCAACTCACACTATTCTCTTCTTTCTTTTTCAAAAGCTACTTTAGTAGTATGACTTATTCATGAAACACAACTTACTTTACCCTCTCATAGAATACAACCATTATTACCACGCTTGCACATTTTTGGCATCAACCTTTCAAACGCAACAGTACATGCATTCATTGTAACAAACCCCTACAACAAGTTATTTTACTTTCACTAGCCACAGCTATTTATTTTTCACTCTATGATGATGCTTTCAATTAAACATAGACTAATTAATGAATTGGACCTAAAAAAGAACAAAACCTCATTAGTCATTTTCTTATCAAAACATTCCTTGTATTGTGTCAATAACGGTAGTATTTATTTCCATATATATGCAGTTGTCGTCTCAAGGGCCAACTCATGACGAGATTGATTTTGAATTCTTGGGAAACGTGAGCGGTGACCCTTACATTCTCCACACAAACGTGTTTACCCAAGGCCAAGGGAACAGAGAGCAACAATTCTACCTCTGGTTCGACCCCACCAGAAACTTCCACACTTACTCCATCATCTGGAAGCCCCAACACATCATGTGAGTTTTTTTTTTTATATATATATATATATATAAAAAAAAACATCTTTCTTTATCTCTCGTCGTCTTAATTTCCCTTCATTAATGATAAGAAAAAAAAATCCATTTATCTGTTTTGCAGATTCTTGGTGGATAACATTCCCATAAGGGTGTTCAAGAATGGTGAGACTATTGGCGTTCCTTTCCCAAAGAAGCAACCCATGAGAATCTATTCTAGCCTGTGGAACGCTGATGACTGGGCCACCAGAGGTGGTTTGGTGAAAACTGATTGGTCCAAGGCACCCTTTACAGCCTACTACCGCAATTTCAAAGCCACAGAGTTCTCCACCAATTCCTTCTCTGATGCTGCGTGGCAGAGCAACGAGCTTGATGCCTATGGCAGAAGAAAACTGAGATGGGTTCAGAAGTACTTCATGATCTATAACTACTGCAACGATCTTAAGCGATTCCCACAAGGCATTCCTGCTGAGTGCAGGCGCTGAGACCTCAGACCATTTTTTCAAAATATCTTATATCATTAATGTGTCATTCTTTAATTTTATGCCTTCCTCGGACCTGTTTTTCGCTTCTCCTTCTCCTTTATTCATCATCAAAATAAATCAAATTTGTTGTACCACTTTCTTGATCTTTTTAAAAATATGTTTTCTGGCCGTAAAATAAAAAAGTTGTGGTTGCACTGTAATCAATAGTCTCGAACTCTGTTTGTCTCTCTATATTCAGTAATTCCAATTTCCAAAGTCAGGGCCAATTTCACAAACACAAGATAATTTTGTTCCCTTGAAAAACTAAAGCACTTTTTACATGAGCATCATCAATGTACTCAACAAGGCATTATTAATATTATCAGTATGATTCCAAGAAATAAGAACACAAGTTAGACGTACATATTGTTACTATATGAGACGGTGCTTATATGCTCTGGGGTAGCTGCCTTTCAAAAAATAATTCCAGATGTTAGAGTTAGAATTAGAATGAAATTTATAATACTCTGTGCTCCTGAAAGTTACATAAAACAGGAAAGTTGTTCGTCAATAAAATTCTCAGTTATTATTCTCACTAAGTCATGTTAATTCATTAAATAACATACGAACTATTTTCATTTTTTTAAGATATTAAACATTTGAATTTTTATTTAATAATTATTTTAAGATATTAAACGCATGGTTCCTCTATTGTTTTCTACCTCTTGATTAAACTCCACCAAATGGCTACCTCTCCACACAACCAATTGGACACGAGAACATCAAAGCGCACGTCTTTAGTTACGTGCACTTCTGCTACCATCTTAAAGCACACATTCCAAATAACATGGTTTGCTAGAGGAGCCAACCCTCATAATTTCATCAACTTCAGGCAAAAATTTCTAATGAATATTTTACCGGGAATTGGGAATACTGAACAGGGAAGCAATGTACGTAATTGCGTGTGTGGCTAGTTAATATACAATAGTGGCAACAAAAAAATTTATGTACTTATTTTTCTAACGCTGCAAGTAGAAGTAGACCTCACAATTAAAGTCCGAAATATTTAGCTTATGAGTAATGATATTTGAATATTTTATTATTTATTAATATTTCTTATTTCTATCTATTTCTTTTATCTTCTTTTCATATAGTATCATTTATTATATTTATATTTTTCCTTTTTTTCGGTTTGTCACAACAAGAAAAGCGTCCATTTCCGACAATTCTAAATCAGTCATAATCGTTAAGTTTTCTAACGAACTTTTTCGATGTATAAATGTTTGTTTTAAATGTTGTCATTTCCTACTAATTATGTTATGTAGGAAATATAATTTGTTTCCAACGGAATTTCAACAAATTTTTAAAGTATTTATCTGTCACTAAACTTTTCCGACAAGTAAATATCCGTCGAAAAAGTCTACATTACCGACAGAGCATTCTGACATATGTTTTGTAGGTAATAAAATCCGCCAATAATAAATAAAATCAGTCAGAAAAAGAAAGAAGACTCATTAAATGTTATTAAACATATGAGATAATAAAAAATGACTCATTAAATAGTTAAACACATAAACGGATTTCAATGGTTAATATTGTTAAATGTAATTATATATATATATATATATATATTAAATTATTATACTTATTATTGATTAAAAAGGTTTTGAAGATATATTTAAAAATGAAATTTTAAATATATATAAGAATTTATTTTTTTAATTTCTAATGTTAACTATAATTTTATATAAAATATTTAATCTTATATATATGTGTGTGAATTTAAAC